>SNQJ01S0019791.1:190091-229186 GCA_010110895.2 Picea sitchensis
TTTAGGAAATCTAGGTTGATCCGTACGTAGGTGTTGTCTAATGCGCTACCACTCGAAGGGGTACCAACAGGGGTTACAAGGGTGGCCAACAGATGTGCGCTTAAGAACCACTTGTATTTCCTGCGTGTATGAATCCCTCAACTGCGGGTTTATGCGCGTAACGACATATCTCTATTGCTTAAAGACGTAGGAATACATCTCTACCCTAAAAAAAAAATTCCCACAATTTCTGCCAAGGAAAGTGCTCAGATACCACTTGTAATATACCAGATATAAAAAGTATGCAGAACAGAAATAAAATGCTAGAAATGGCAGAATAATGGTAATATAACCAGTATAATCTCCACAATAACATAGAAATGATATAAGAACAACAACATAAATAACACTTTGATTTAGAAAGCAATGTTCACGGGCCTCTTCGAGGGGGCAACCTCCATTCGAGCAACGCTCTGTTACAATAATCTCCAAGCTAGGGTTTTCATACCCTCAGCCCTTATTTATACTAAATATGTCTATCAAGAGAAGCATCTAGAGGAATATCCTTCTAGAAGTGGAAGCTTATATTATGTCTTCTTACATCCGCCTTATTCTATTTTATTGAAAGGCCTTATTAATATTGACCTTTATTATATCTGAATATATTCCTCTACCTATGTGCGGGTTAGGACCCTAACAAAAACCCTCACCTATATTAAAACACTCACAAACCAATGCAAGGAATAACAGTTACATCAATATTCAATAACAACAATCTTGAATTGTAATTACCAAATAACAGAACATGAACAATAATCAACAAACTAATAGCATAACTCTGCTTACTAATACAACAATAGTGAATCTTTGTAAAGAGGAGGTCCGTTCATCCTTAGCAGGGTGAGAGGAAAGTTAAAAAAATACAAGCTAACTCAATGTCTCATGAATCCAACCATGGAATTAATGAACTTTTATTAATCGTGATTCAATAAATACTTATGCAGAAGTTGTTCTTCATCAGATGGAAAAATTGATAAAAAAACTAGACTATCTCTGGGAGAAGAGATGCTCTATTCTTAAATACTCCCTTTCACAACTAATCTTAGAAAAATGATAATTATAAACATGCTTGAGAATGTTTTGATTCTCAAGCATACAATAAAGCCTTAGATTGAGAATATGTCCAATATATTTTACAACTATTCATAACAAAACATATTTAAATAAATGGCATGGTAATACAAGTTGCCTCATGCTTCGAAATGACTACACAGACTCATAATGATTAAAATGAACGTTAATTTGTGGATCATCCACATCATCAAGATAGATACGAGTCATCGTTACAACAACGGATTGCATGGGTCAACAAATTTGACGAATATTTGCACGAGCGACAATAGAGTTCAATAATAACATCAAGACTATTGAGAGTAACAACACTTGAGAGTAGCAAATTCCTAAATCGTTAGAGTATCATCTCATGTAGCAGTCGATCATCCTGTAGGAATTTCCTTAACACTTTGTCAGTAAATACTCAAGAACAACTATTATCCTTATCAAATGCAATAAAGACTTAATAAATTGAAGAAACATATAGACTTAGCATACCAAAGCCAAAAGATAAGATATTGGATGATGATGCGTGCAAAAAGGATATGGATGATATGAAGAAAATGGGTAGAATGATGAGAAAAAGGTGGAAAACAAATCTTGACATTTTCTCAACCCAACATCCCCCCCAACTAAAGAAATTGCATGTCCTCATGCAATCCATTGATCATCCAGAATCCGAGTTAAAGTAGGAATGATGGATGTGGCGATTGGTGAGGTTGTATGTTCCAACAAGTTCTTCATGAATATACCTATACCCATTAGAAGTGATTAAATATATATACCAATATTCGTCTTTCCTTCACCAATCACAGTGTTGTACTTTCTTACAGGAATCCAAATCAAGGGAAACTAATATCTAAGACCAAGACATTTAGATACACAATTTCTTATAAAATCAATGTATATGGATACTCTTTAAAGGGAATGAGTGAAATTTGGGTAACCATAGGGATCCCTTCTCTTCAATTCATTATCAGAGTCCTCCCATATATGTTGACTACCTTCCAAGGCTTCCTATAATTGCATGTCAATACATCTGGGGCAAAGATCCAGGATTAATCATCAGAGATTATTCACAGTAGCAGCTTGTTCTACTGAGCTAAGGAATTTGTGGTAAATTTTGATTACTTTAGTAACATGAATGGGTTCCCCTCTGATACAAAGTGTCTTTTGTACTTGATTTTTCTTTATAACGTTATGGTTTAACTTTAATTTCACCTTATTATTGACGAATGATGTGAAGGCTCTTAGTTGGATGTCTCCAACATACGGTTAAAAGTTGAACCTTCATTCACCAAACCGAATGACTTCATGCACATACAATTCACACAACAAGTGTTGATATGGAAGATTAATATGGGAAAAGGATTCCAAAAATTCCATAGTAGTGTCAAACATATAGGATATTTCTTCTTTTATGGCTTCTAGTTGGAAGAGGATGTATTTTTCTCGAAGGAACATGGGGTAAGAAGGGGAAGGACCCCTGCAATTCAATAACTCTTATGCTAGATCATACAGTTTATTCTTCATTGCTTGCAAGGCCTGGACTTGATCCTTGAGCTTCTTAAATTGGTTTCGTTCTTATTTAAGCTCATCCCACTTCTTATTTTGGAACATAAGTTATGTCGTCCACTTCTCCCTAAGATCATGGATGATTCTTTCATGCTCTTTAATAAGGATTTCTCCTAACTTAAATGATAAAGCTAAGTGTTTCCACTTTGAGTTTCATCGATTAGGATATTGACACTGGGATTGATGATATGAATCTCTTATTCTATGGGATGAGCTATCTCATTATTAGGTATTGTTATTTCTTTTGTAACAACAATGTCTCGGACATGTTCTTGTGTATCATCCTAAGAATGCCCCTCTATTTTCCTATCACTTTATTGTTTCTCATCCCCTGGAGTNTCTTATTCTATGGGATGAGCTATCTCATTATTAGGTATTGTTATTTCTTTTGTAACAACAATGTCTCGGACATGTTCTTGTGTATCATCCTAAGAATGCCCCTCTATTTTCCTATCACTTTATTGTTTCTCATCCCCTGGAGTTTCAACAACTCTTTTAGTAGTTTGACTAGCTTAGTTGTTTCTATGCTACACACCACTAGTTATTGTGTGACAATGGTACCCCCCGCAACTAAATCTACCATATTTTGGTCATTTTGAGCAGGTTCTTTATTTTCCTCAATGGGATTTGTTTGAACCTCAACTAAAACAAATATCGCCACCAATATATCATCTTGTTCATAACCTGTTTAGCTAAGGATATCACCCCATACTAAACATGTCTACATCCTAGTTTTCTTAGCTTTTGTTCTCCTAGATTTGGGTTTTGAGGACGAAGATGTTTTACTAAAAAGTTGCGTAGCATAAGCAAGGGATCATAATCCTGTGGGATTCTTTTTCTTTTGCATTTTTATGCTCAAAACCCCAAGTTGTTCCTTAATCTTAGAATTTTCCTTTTTCAAATAAGAAATTTTCTTAAGTAAGCAGACAGTCTTGTGCTTACCTAGCATGGAGTTGTCATCCTTCATTCTATATTCCTTTCTCTAGCAACATTTGGATTTTCATGTTCCTCAACAAGTTCTCTTGGATGAGTAGTAGTGATTAGGAATTTTTATGGTTGAGTTGTGTTGTTGCTAAGGAGGACTTGGTCCTTCTAGATGGAATATCATCCACAAATCCTAAAAAAATGGACTCTTTTTACCCTTTTCCTACTGCGAGGGTTCTTCCAGGATAAGACAGGGTTCAATTTCTTCCCTTAGGGGATTATCACCAGTGATTTCCACATCATCACCATAGGATGACGAATATTTATTATGCATGGCAGGGGATTGATCTCTTATTTTGTGTTTCTATGTCTTGTCGACTTATTCCTCTTCCTCCTCTGGACCTTCCTAATATATTTCAGTATCCTCTACTTTTTTTGAGGTCGATTCCTTTTTTGTATCTCCTCTTGTGACATATTCTCATTCTAGTTCCATCTGAGTGGCTATATCAACATGAGAGTCTTCCAATTCTATATCACCTCCTTTACTAGATTCTTCATCTTCAGACTCATCATCTTCACCAAAATATTATTTCCCTAAGTTAACTTCTGTCATTCCCTCTCCTTCATCATCTATGATCTTTTCTATATCATTACTTTCTTCCTCTCTCAAACCCTTACTTTCAACAAGGTTTATTAACTCAATCTAGTTCCTATATTTTTGTTCCAATGCATGGATGAGAAGGAGTTTAATTAGCTCATGGTTCGTGAAATGGGTCTACCAGTGCTTAGACCAATGTATACAGTTAGCCATAAACTTTAGGGATTCTATAAAAAATAGGGGATATTGAGTAATTTTCAGTGGAAAAGATGAGATAACAACATGAAATGATAGTTGAAGACAATAGTAAACCTTCCTTCAGACGCAATATATCTTTGCACAAAATAAGCAAAAATATACCATGGAGGAGGAAGTGAATTTTTTTCTATCCCCTTACCTTTGCTTCTTACTTTCTTTGTGCCTCTCGGAAAGTTTTCTTTGGCTATTGGAATTGATGATTTTATGTTGAACCAGGTCATCCCAGACCATGGTAGCCCTATAACTTCTACAATTACTTCCTCTGTGATGTCAATACCCAACCCACACATAGTCGAACTTATTCTTTCTAAGTTATGGGAAAATTGTAGAGCAATGGCACTATCAAATCCTCGTAATATTTCAAAGTGGACCACCCATCTCGTGTCTTGGAAAATTTGATAAGCCTAGGGGTGGCTATGCAATAGGTCAAGTCATTAAGGATCATGGAAGACAATTTCTCCTCCCATTGTTGAATATATGAGTGTTTACTATGTTGTTGTTGGTATAATGAAGTTTTGTCAAGGAAAACTTACAAAGGTAGCAGTTTGTGAACGTTCCATAAATGGTAATGATGGCAGTGTTGGATAGCTAATTGTCATTGATGTTGTTGGATAGTTGTTTTTCATTGATGTCAATATAAGTGGTTGTCATTGATGTCAAGATATGTGATGGGTTCATTTGAAGAAGTCTACAAGAAGCCCCAAAGGTGTGGTCATGAAGCTCAAAGTTGTTTGAGGAATAAGGACATGAAGGATAGTGTAAATGCAGGTAACACACTCATAGATGGATAGTCCTCATCATATCATTTCCAATCGTAGGTGGCACATCACGTAGTTCGTCACGATTGAGGAGTTATGAGGTCATGAAGTTGGAAGCCCCGAAGAATGGTTAAGAAAACCCTAAACAGTTATAACAAGATGCCACAAGTCATTAGTTAAAGGGTAAAGTGGTTATAAAAATAAATTACAGGCCGAACCTAAAGTTAAGGAAATAATTCACTTGGAAAAGTATAAATACACAACAAGAAGCCTCGCATTTGTACATTCACTTACACACATTTATTGAATATCTTCTAAGTGAGAAAGTGATCTATTGGTGAATCTGAAATGGAGAATCTAATACAATGAAAGAGTAAGGAGTGCAAAATTTTTGTGATTGCAGAGGAGAGCAAGGGTTTTCTGATAAACCCTAATTTGGTTGACCCCCATGGCTCAGGCTACTGGTGTCCCGTGAGGCACCCCCATAAGTTGTGCAACCCTTGTCTCATGAGGTCCTGTGTGATGCATGTGTTATCTTATAACTAAGAGCCACCCTCAGACTGCAAGAGGATAATCTCAGTACCCATAAAAATGTAAATGGAGGTAGGTTTATGAGTGGAGGTTAAATGGACAAAGCTCAGCATAAGAATATTTAACACAAAAAACTGGGTTGGCAATGCATAAGAAAATGAGGTTCTCATTAACTTCAGTCAGTGTTTTAAGTTTAAAGTTGAGAAGGGGGAAGACTTAGTGAGGAAATCGGACAATTATGCCATGAGCATCCGACCTTCAAGCAACTGGTTGCAGAAAAACTCAGGCACAAGAGCACTCTTGAAATTGACTTTTAAGATACTCAAATATATCATAAAAACACTATAATCAAACCTCCATTACAATACAACTACAACATCTTGTCCATATCATCCATGCATGATCATTTCATCATAAGAGGAAACAATACAGTGAAGAAAATATTGAAACAGATCATAGAAGCATTATAATCAAACCTCCATTACAATACAACTACAACATCTCATCTGGATTATCCATGCATGAGCATTTCAGCATAAGAGGAAACATGACAACAAAGAAAATATTGAAATAGATCATAGCAACATTATAATCAAACCCCCATTACAATACAACTACAACATCTCGTCTAGATCATCCATGCATGAGTGTTTCAACACAATAGGAAACAAGATAATGAAAGAAATTGACTTCTATTAATAAGAAAGTCCTAGGTCCCATACAAAACCAAAGAACAACTCTGCTATCAAACTATTACAAAAATAGGGAGCTCTGTTCAACCATAGACCATAACATATTCTGCAATTGATGTATTTATACCCAAAATAGTGGATAACCGCTAGGAGCATGAGTTGGCCATCATGTCCAAGGATTTTCCATCTGTGTCTCCCCGTTGTCTGTGTCCAATTTTCACATATTTTCTTCCCTCCAAGAAGTTCCTTCAGTTGTCTTGTTCATTCTGTCAGAAGAAAACCAAGATCAGCATGGGCCTGCAGGAAAACTACCCCCTGTGGTATCTTGGAAGGACAGTTTTCTGTCTCCACGGCCAGGCCCTCCATGCTTTCTATTTATGGAGTGAGTTGAGGTTTCAACTACCAACTCTTTCTTTCATTAACTGATTTCTCCTCAAGATCGGGATGAGGCTCAACGCCTAGGGGGATGCTACGTGTTACTCTCGGATTTGACGCTGAATACGCACGTGATTGTGGGGCCGTCAAAGGTATTTTGGATCCACAATGATTTTGAGCCCGCAATTCACCACCTTTCGCCATGTAGCCCTTTCTCCATACCATGGTTTTGATTGTGGGATCGCTCAAGAATTTTATAGTTCGATCATGTTGCGTCCCCAAAAAGAAGCGTGGTCGTTCATCTGGTCACGATCTACGATTTGGGCACACCTCCTAAATTTAGCGTCACCGCTAAATTTTCTCTATCTGCCAACTCTAGGATCCATTAAAAATGCGCATGGAGATGGTGCTAATTTTTAACATGAATACTTCCCGAAAGATGATCTCTCGCAGCTAATGTGACAGCCTGAAGTTACTATGCTGACCTGTCGTGGACGGAGGGGAGATATGTGTCACTCGAAAATAGGCGGATGACATGCTCAAAAATGATGGAGATGAGTGTCATGTGTTGAGCTGAAAAACACCCATGGAGTTGGTAGGGACCGAAGCGACGCGTTAGCCTGACGTTACTTAGGGACTTCGGCTCTTCGAGACTTCGAGACATTTGGATGGAAATATCCTGAAGTAACTTTCTTCTGGTTTACATGGCAACCTCTCGGCACTTCAGGACTTCGGGACTTCAGGATGTTTGGATGGAAATCTCCCAAAGTCACTTTCTCCAAGATGACATGGAAGCCTCTCGTTAAATTTAGGACTTCGTGCCTTCCAGTGATACTACTACAAAGATCAATGGTTCTTGTTGATTTGAGATCAATGGTCCACAATTACTTCAGGATTTAAGGCTTCACGCCTTTTCAAAGCATAGATCTTACAATCCTCTTAAGTGTCGTATCTCTGAAGTGAGAGATATGCCTCCACGTGTCCTCTTGTTTTGGACCGTCAAGATTCACTTTGGGAGTTTGGGCTTCATAATTTTTATTCTTCTTTCTTGCGCAATCCTTCGAAGTGTTGTATCACCGAAGTGTTAGATCTCTTGACACGTGTCCTCAGCCTTCAATGGCTCAGATTTACTTCGGGACTTCGGGACATTTGGATGGAAATATTCCGAAGTAACTTTATTCTGATTGACGTGGCAACCTCTCGTCACTTTGGGACTTTAGAACTTTATCTCTTCGGGACTTCGAGACTCTGGGGCTTCTATCTAGTTGTTAATCCTTGAACAAATTTTAAATTCTGACTGTCCAGGAGCTGCTAATATGAACTGAACATGGGATCTCCATCATTGAAAATTGAACCTACTTGTTTTCTTGTATTTCAAGATCGAAATGGATTGCTCTGAAAGATGTATTTTTCTCATGGATTTTTCCCTGCGCATACAACATACTTGACCGGCCTGACTTTATCAACCAGAAGATGAAAAACTTATAGAAAGGTATGCAGAAAAGAGAGAGACTAGGTCGAGGTGTAGACACAGGTGTTAACAATAACTATACATGACCCATGACAACTTTATGTGCTAACAGGTTAGACCCACAAGAATGAGACAAATATGTAGGAGGATGGTTGTACTATGTTGTTGAGGCTAATAAAGATCTACAGGTCTTAAATCTTGTGTATTAGGTCAGCTTCATATTTAAATGTATGTCTATATGCATGTTTTGAGGGTTACATGTTGGTGATGTTATGGTGCATGCTTGAGGCATGTATTTGGTATCCTGTTGAGAGAATGGTAAATGATTGAGGCACATATTATGTGCATGTTGTGAGGCATATTTTGGCACATGGTTGATGTACATGGTATGGTATAGTTTTTGGTACATGGTTTATGTACATGGTATGGTACAGGTTGTGGTACATGGTTACTATACATGGTATGGTATAGGTTCTGGTACATGGTGTATGTACATGGTTGATGTACATGGTATGGTGATGGTTTTGGTATCCATGAGAGTGGATCTTGTTATAGTTGTTTGATGATGATAAATCAGTGACAGTGACAATGACGGTGATGGTGAAAGGGACAGTGACAGGTTGGATTATTGATTGATCATCAGTTATAGATTGATGTTATAGTAACAATGATGGGTTGGTTTATGTAAAAATGACAGTGACAGGTTGGTTGATGACAGTGGCAGTTACATGTTGATCAGTGGTAGTGGCAGTTTGAGTCTAAACTTATATTTCAAGGTAGAAGGACAGGGAAGGGAAAGGGGGTTGTATCCTCCTTACTGTTAGTGCAGGAGAACTTAGGGAATTGGAGCTTCCTTCAGGTTGGAGCCGATGAATCAGGGTATCATAGCCTCCTTCTAGTTTGAGCCAAATAATTCAGGGATTTGGAGCTTCCTTCAGGTTGGATCCTGTAAAATAGGGGGATGGAGCCTCCTTTTAGTTGTAGTTGGATAATTTAGGGAGTTGTAGCTTCCTTCAGGTTGGAGCCTAGAAATAGGGGGTTGGATAATCCTTTCAGTTTGTGCTGGATAATTGGGAATTTAGTGCTTCCTATGAATGTATTCTTGATATATATAAGAAATCATTTTGTAGTTTTCTCCCATTTGGGTTTCCACATAAATTTTGATGTACTATGTATATGTGGTTGTTTATTATGCACTAATGAATGACATTGTTTATGATGGAATGATATATTGAATACGTAAGTGATAACTATTGAATATTACTGATAAAGTTGAATTTTGTATATTATGATTAAAATTGGTAAAAAGCTATCATACGGATTCACCCACCCCCTCTCAGTTTTCCAACAATTGGTATTAGAGTAGGTTCCTTCAAAGATAGTATAACCAATGGAAGGTAGATCATATATAAGAGATACAAAAATAATGGAACACCAATATTTGATGGTTAGAATGGTCAGAACTATGAGATGTGGAGAAACAAGATGAAATCATTTCTAGGAGCACATGGTTATGATATTTGGAAATCAGTTGTTACAGGATACATAGGTTCAAAGAAACCAAATATTTTAGCCAAGAAGGAATTGAATAGAAATAAAAATAAATAACAATGGATTTAATCTTGGAAGGATTATCGTATCTGGTAAAAGACAAAGTGGGACAATTTTCATTAGCCAAAGAAATTTGGGATAAGGCACATAATCTATACTTTAAGGAATCCCATTCTATCACAGAGCCAAAGCATGATAATCATAATAAAAAAGATATTGAAGACGAATGAGAAGAAATATTCTCTTCATTCCAGACATATTTAGAAGAAGAATATTGTGAAGAAGGCATAGTAAATCTTGAAGCAGGATTAATTAGTTCTTTAGACGATTTGATGAAAAAAAGAAGGAAGAAAAAGTCACTGAAGGAATAATTGGTCGAGCTAAATAAGGGGTGTCAAAATCCCAACTTTGAAGAACTCCAAAAAATTATTACAAACCTAAAATTCCAATTATAAGAAGCTAAAAGGATTGAAGAAGCATGCAAAAGTCAGTTGGAAGAAAAGTCATTTTTGGAAGCAAAGAAGAGAGAAAACACTTTGACTAGCCATCTCAAGGAAATATTTGAAGACTTAAATAATATTGAAGAAGAATTCAGTCAACAATAAAGAAGACTTGAAGAAGAAATTGTCTCCTTGAAGACCCAACTTGAAGAAGCAAAGAGAAAGGAAGAAGTAATGAAGATCCATATGATGAAGAAAGAAAAAGATCGTGAGAAGCTTGAAGAAGATGTTGTCACATTAAGAGTTAAAGTTTTCAAGATCAACAATAACACTGAAGAAAGAGAAATCTCCACATCACCAGTAAATAAATTTGAAGGGAAGTGTTACAAGTTGCTAGAAAGAAAGAATGAAAAGAAGGCTAAGAGTTATGCAGAAGTCATCAGAGGCCCTATTAAGAAGGAAAAATGTGACCCCTCAAAGAAGAACATTCCAGAAATAAAGAAAACTCAAGAATAAGATTATAGAAGAGATGGATATCAAAGAAGACCCTCCACTTTTAGGTATCAACGAAGCTTCAACCATTGTGAAGGAAATAATAGAAGAGAAGATTATGATTATCCAAGGTATGAGTTCAGAAGGACTACAATACAAAGAAGAGCATTCATTCCCAGGTATGCAAATTTCTTTTATGATCATTTTTTACTTATAATAAATTTGGACATAAAGTTTTAGATCACAGAGCTTATGAAAGGCATGGCCAAGTAAGAAATGTTTATGTGGCCCCACACAATATTGAATGTTACAAGTGCCATAACTATGGACATATAGTTCATGATTGTAGAAGCATGATGGATACTTATATGAAAGAGAACATTGATATCAAATACAAGAAGATTTGGAAAAGAAAACAAGAACAAGTAAAGGATGAAAAAAAGAATGAAGAACACCTAGAAGTCATACTCTCAGGATTTGCAGTAGTACGATATCAGGACAAATATACAGTAAAAGAGTAAGATATCATAATTTATGAAGACGATAAAGAGGAAGATGTCAAAATTCAAAAAGATTATGACGAGGACAATTACTCCACATTAGGGTGGATTCCTCCACTTTTCTAATCCATCCGGCTTGGAGACTCCCAGTAAATATGAATATTGAAGAGGGGGATTCTAAGCAGCAACTCTACAGATCAATGAACTATATTTTGAGTAGTCTGAAGAGTTTGCAGTTTTAGGAAATCTAGTTTGATATAAAAAGTGCAGAATGTCTTGTGATTGATTGTTCGAAGAGTAGCTTCTAGAACACAGTCCCATGCAAGTGTGATTTAACAGTTATGAAGAATATCAATGGAACATTTTTCAGGAAGAGATTCATGATTTTATTGAGGATTCTATGCATGTATTCAATATATATTGTTGTAGACATGTAGAGTCTGATTTGTAGATTGAATATACATATTAACTAGAAAGGAATATGTTGTGATTAGTTGTGACAGATGGCTCATCATTGTGTGTAGATGAGTAGTAGAGTCATGGAAAGTTTTATGACATATGGATAGATATGATATCATGAGATACTTGTCTGGTAGATAAGACATGAGTTAGAGAATATGCATAATAGTGAATGAAAGAATATTGACGGGTGGGATTAGTTAGTCACATGAAGTCAAGCAGTGAAAGGAACAACATAATAGGGGAAGAGAAACTGTCAATAGAAGCTATATCTTTAGAAGGAATTTTTCAATAACATGGCCATTGATATGTAATATATGAACTTGACAAGCCATGGAGACTTAAAGACAAGTAACTTTGAATGATTTTTATATATGTCGGTGAATTACAAGAGGAAGAACAATTGGAAAAACAACCTTGGAAGAGAGGAAAGGAAGTATAGAAGCCCCACATTGATCTACATGACATCTTGGAGTGAAGACAAGGGAAAACATATTGATAGGGGGAGTTACCCTTTTTCCTATGATGTCAAAGAGGAAGAAAGAGAAATATCAAAATCATGAAGACATGGGGAGAATCCCTAAAGAGAGATACCATTTTCCAATGATGTCAAAGGGGGAGAGAAACGTGAGGAGAGAAATGTCAAGAGCATTGGTACAGGTGGAGTATGAGTGTTGGAGTATGAGTATTTCCATCAATGCCAAAGGGGGAGATTGTTGGATAGTTGGTTTTCATTGATTTGTTGGATATTTGGTGTTCATTGATGTCAACAAAAGTGGTTTTCATTGATGTCAACAGATGTGATGCATGCATTTGAAGAAGTCTAAACGAATCCATAGAGGTGTGGTCATGAATCCCAAATTTGTTTGAGGAATAAGGACATGAAGCAAAATGTAAATGTAGGTAACACACTCATAGATGGGTATTCCTTGTCTTACTGTTTCCAATGGTAGGTGGTATGTCACGTAGTTCATCACAGTTGAGGATTTATGAGGTCATAAAGTTTTAATCCCCTAATAATGGTTAAGAAACCCATAAATGGTTATAACAAGATGCTACAAGTCATTAATTAAACGGTAAAGTAGTTATAACAAGAAATTATAGGTCTTCCCTAAAGTTACGGAAATAAGTCACTTGGAAAGGTATAAATACACAACAAGAAGCCTCTCATTTTTACATTCACTTACACAAATTTGTTGAATATCTTCTAAGTGAGAAAGTGATCTATTGGCAAATATGAAGCTACGAATATGAGGCAGCGAAAAAGAGTAAGGAGTGAGAAAGTTTTAGGATTGTAGAGGAGAGTGAAGGTTTTATGATAAACCCTAATTTGGCTGACCCCCGCAGGTCAGGATACTTGTGTCCCACGAGGCACCCCTTCATTTTGTACGACCCTTTTCCCATGAGGCCCTATGTGATGCATGGGTTAGTACCGCGAGGATGAGACAAATATATAGCATGATTATTATACCAGGTTGTTGAGGTTGAGGAAGAGCTATAGGTATGAAATCTTGTGTATTGGGTCAGCTATCGGTTTAAAGGTATGTCTATTTGCAAGTTTTTGAGGGTTAAATGTTGGTGATTTTATGGTGCATGTTTGAGGCATGTCTTTGGTATCTTGTTGAGACATTGGTAAATGCTTGAGGCACATATTATGTGCATGTTGTGAGGAATATTTTAGCACATGGTTGATGTAGATGGTATGGTATAGGTTCTAGTACATGGTGGATGTACATGGTATGGTATAGGTTCTAGTACATGGTGGATGTACATGGTATGGTACATGTTGTCGTACATGGTTTATGTACATGGTATGGGTACATGTTCCAGTACATGATGGATGTACATGGTATGGTACATGTTCCAGTACATGATGGATGTACATGGTATGGTACATGTTGTCGTACATGGTTTATGTACATGGTATGGTACATGTTCTAGTACATGATGGATGTAAATGGTATGGTACATGTTCCAGTACATGATGGATGTACATGGTATGGTGATGGTTTTGGTATCCATGAGAGTGGATCTGGTTATAGTTGGTTGATGATGATATATCGATGACAATGATAGTGACAGTGACTGTGACAATGACAATGACAGGTTGGATGATTGGTTGATAATTGATGCAAGAGAATCACTCCTACTTAGTTGCATGCCAACAACCAGTGACACAATGCACATGGATGGAGCAGATCTCGAGGAGACAGAAGTGCCATATTTCTCATTTTTTGTATTAAATCCCAAATTTAATGTAATTAAGTGTGTAAGGGTCGAGGAAAGAAAAGCCATTGTATTTGTACAGGATGCATGTAAGTCACTTTAAATGGATGACAGGTAGATGAATCTATATCTGATTCAGATGAGTTGTAAATTAATTGTAATTTAATGTTGTAGGTGAGGAAGGCTCGAGAATCCCCTCATTTGTAAAAAGATCAATGTATTTGAAATAATAATGCATGAGAAGAATATATCTCTCAAGATGTAGAGTGTATTAGGAGAATTCAGGAGAGGAAAGAAGAAATGAGAATCTATTGCAGTCCAGTCTTGTAAACATTGTAAAGTCTTGTAAAAAATATTCAGATTAATAGAAAAGTAGATTTCCCTGCATATGAATCTATGCGTGTTTGTTCTATGTGAATGAGTAAATTTTTTTTGAATTTTTACTATGCATGTGTGAATGCCATGGGTGTATAAATGTTCCCTTTGTAGGAATATATAGAATTATGTGTCTGTGTGAATTTATGGGTGTTTCGGGCTCTCAAGGTTGTGCAAGGATTGCACATTAGAGTTATTAGAAAACTCTAAAAGGCCAGCACAAGGAGTGCACAAGAAATCAGTTAGGAGTTCTGTGAGGAGCGTGCGAGGTGGGCACACCATAACCTATCATAATATTATAAGGGATAGTGCAAGGAGTGCAAGGAGCGAGCACAAGGAGTATGCCTACACTCATAGTAGTGTAAAATCTCAAGGGAATTCTAGTTCAAGGAGTGCACAAAGCGAGTGCAAGGAGTGCGCCTACACTTGGAGCAGTGTAAAAGTTCAAGGGAAGGCCAGTGCAAGGAGTGCACGCCTGTAGACTTACATAAGGTTAGGCTTAGGAAGGATAGTGCTATTATGCACAAAGTAAGTGCAAGGGGCGCGCATGTGAGTCTCTAAATTCCAAGACTTAGGAGAGTGAGTGGAAGGAGTGCATGAAACCAACACTTTGTTAAAGTGTTGGTCAAGCTCAGTAGGAAGAGCACAGAGTACCAGGAGGGAGTTGAAGGAACACTTTGACCATGTTCATAAGCTCACATGAGAAGCGCAAGGATTGCACCAAAGAAATTATCATAAGTTCCAAGCTCAGGAGAGATAACACTAATGTGTGCAGAGCCTATGCAAGGAGTGCAGAGGGAGAGAACTTTCTAAAGTTCCATATTGTGGGAGAAGCAAAAGGCACTCATACTTTGTTTGAAGTAACAATATTAGGAGGTGTAGTGTTTCATATAATGCAAGAAGAGGCCAAGGATTTGACCCTATAGAGGAGAGATCCAAGGCCAAGACTTTGAAACCTTTGATAAATCCTTTGTTGATGGGAAACAGAGCCACAGAGGATAAGAAGCCATAATAGTCGTTGGATTGGTTGTAGAAATAGATCTAGGTCGTTGGATAAAACCAAGACAAGAGGAGAAGTGCAGTCAAGAGGAGATCAGATCCCATCCATTGGATCTGAGCACAAGAAACGTGAGTTGTAGATCTCATGATTTGGTGATTCTGCACTTTGGGAAAGATTGATCCTTGTGTTTCCAGGAGGAGAAAACCCCAAAGATGAGAAGATTGAAATATATCTCAGTCATAGATCATATAGTGAAGCAGGGCCATCGATTGTTAATCCCTTCGACACTTTGGCTATCTGGGAGGTTTTAAAGGTAGTCGTGGCAGAGTGGTCGAAGCCCTGAAGCTTCGAAGCACCAGAGTTAATCTCCATCATTAATAAAATAGGGGGAATCTCAGTGGTAGATCTCCACCCTTCGCCAATTCAGCATTCAAATATTCAGGAGTTTGGTGGTGTTAATTTGGAGGAGAAAACCTTGAATCTCTAAAGCCTGAATTTAATCACAATCGTTGGTTGTAGGAGGAGTGTGAGTCGTAGATTGTGGTTCGGTAGTTCGGAGGCATTGTGTGTTGGAGACGCAGAGACCTACGAAGCCCAGAGTCCTGAAGTATATATCCATTGTAGATCGTAGAGGAGGGAGAACTCACGTCATCTTTCATATCTAGTCGTAGAAGTTTGGAGAATGGAAGGATTTGGAGAGGACCTACACCCACTGATCACGTCAAATTTATGTCTGAATTTGGTCGGTAACCACTACAGGAGATTGGAGTGTTGTTTTTGGTTAATCCTCTAGAGTGCCGAATTCTTGGATCTCCAAATAACGCCTTTCAGTTAAGCACTCAGTTCTATCTTGAGGTCATATGATATTTCTGTCAGGGAAAAAGGGGCTAACGCCTGAGGTTCGATTCCGAGGAGAAAGGGGATTAGAGTAAGTGTCGGTGGGTTTTGTGTGGACCTGCATAAGGAAAGAAATGGATTGTGAACATAAGAGAGGATCTAGTAGGTATCCGAGAGCTAATTTGGCTCTAGAAGAATATCCTAGACCAGGAGGTCACGCGAGCCCCCCTACGGGGGGGGTTGCATCAAAGTAGTATCAGAGATTGCAAAATTTTTTTATGATCCCATCAAAGTTCTATTAGAGAAGAACCTCTATTTACAAAAAGTAGGCAGAGAAGGAGAATATTAGAGTTGATTTTTTATCTGAAGGCAGTAGGAAAGGGAGGAGAGGAAAAGTATCGATGCTCTATGCGAAGAACTGTTTGCAAGTGTGTAATAGGAGAGCCAACAACCACATGGGATGAAAGGGAAGGACTGGTTATTTTCTTAGAGTAGAGGATATCCTATGGAGCTCTTAAGGTGAGTAGTTGGAGTACAATAACCAGATAGAAAGGAGTGCTCAAGAAAAGGAGTGAGCGCAAGGTGTGCACCTACACTCAACAAGCATGTAAAAGTGCAGGGAGGAGGTTCCAGCAAGTGAACCAGAAGACAATTGAGGAGATCTTGGAAGAGGTTGATTGTAGCTCACAACGAGCAAGTGGAATTTCACAAAGGAGAGGAGAAAATGTCTACTGAAGGCCATAGACAATGTCCAAGAGGAGACCACAAGAGGAAGAGAAGAGAGGAGATGTATAAAGAGATCAAGGAGACTGGAGAGGAACTCCACAAATTGATGTTGAAATGGAAAAGAATGCAATAAGGAGAGCAAGGGATCTGGAGGTATGAGTGGCCCATGAAGAAGAAGGTGAAGTGGCCTATCCAACAATTGATTTCTAGGAAGCAAAAGTAGATGTGGAAGAGGTGGTTGAGGCAAGTGGAAAACCTCAGGGACATAGAGGAGAATATGGTTTACATATGTAAACCAGAATGTGGATAAATCCTAGATGAAGACGGTGAAGAGAGGGAAGTTGAAGATATCATATATTTCCAGAAGGGTAATGAGAGGAGATCAGTCGAAGATCTCGAAGACTGTCAGGAGGTAAGAAAGGAAAAGTCAAGTTTTTGGGTGAGAAAGGAGGAGATGAGACTATATGAGAGTCTCATGAACTATGAGAAGAGTTCAGATCAACAAGGAGTGGTGATAGAAAAAAAGGAGAAAATGAGATTGTTTGAGGGTCTTAGGAACTCAGAGAAGAGTTTAGATCAACAAGGAGTGATGACAAAAAAGGAGGGGATGAAACTATCTAAGAGTCTCAGGAACTCAGAGGAGAGTTCATATTAGAAATGAGTGTTTATAGGGGAGGAAATGGATCAGCAAGGAGTGTTGAAAGAAGAGACAGAAGAGAAGGAGGAAGGAGAAGATCATCAACATTGAAGATTGATGATAGGAGGGATCAACATATCTCTTGGAGTGAGCTTTGGAGGGGCTCATGTTTATGAGGAAATGGTGTAGGAGACAACACAAGAAGAATTTATCCATGGATATGGTCAAAGGAGATAAAAATAAGAGGAGAATTCAGATTCCATAATCATTTAGTGGGAGAAATATTTGAAGCTACTAAAGGATTCGTTAAGCAATCTAGAGACAAAGGAAGACTACCAAAAGGAGATAGTCATGCAAAGTGAAGAAAAATTATAGCATGAGGAGCAGTTAGATGAAGATGGACTTATGCCATCCCAAGGATAAGACAGAGGAATAGAGTAACTCGTAGAAAGAAAATTATTAGAGGAGATGGTTGAGCAACAACTCAATAATATTGTTGCAGGATTGGAGTCTGCAGTGGAGTGGAAAGACAATGTCATAGGTAATGAAGTTATCATGGGAGATCAGGATGATCTGCCCTTTGATATGTATGAATAATTGGAAGCCCTGGGAGAAGGAGAAATAACCCAGAGGAGGCTCATCCAACAAGCCAAGTTGGAGATTGCGGTAGAAGAGGAGATGCAACAGCAAAGAAGATTGCAGGAGAGGATTCAACCCATGGACAAGCTCGACAAGGAGATAGAATAAATAAGGAGGATGATGTTGATGTCAATAAAGGATATAGTCAACAACAAGTGGAGGATGACAAGAGGATATTGAAATGGAAAATCAAATGGGGCACTACAACATAAAATTTGGAAACCAGGAGGAGAGCCTGTAGTAGCGACAGGACAACAACAACAGCTAAAAGACAGAGGAGCAGGTGGACAACTCCAGAGTGAATTTTGGGACCCTGGGGGATCTCAAGAACATAAACATAGGATCCATGAACAAGCACTCATGATTTTGTCAGCAAGGGATTATGATGCAGGATCATCACTCCTACTCAGAAGCACATCAACAACCACCGCAACGACGCACATTGATGGAGTAGATCCCGAGGACAAAGAAATGGCAACCTTCTCATTTTTTGTTTTAAATCCAAAATTATATGTAATTAAGTGTGTAAGGCTCTAGCAAAGTAGATCCATTGAATTTGTACAGGATACATGTAGGTCAACTTAAATGGTTGATAGGTAGATGAGTTGTAAATTAATTTTAATTTAATGTAGTAGGTGAGGAAGGATCGAGAAGCCCATCTTTTGTAAAAATATCAATGTATTTGAAATCATAATGCATGAGAAGAATATAGTTCTCAATAAGTAGAGTGTATTAGGAGAATTCAAGAGAGGAGAGAAGAACTAAGACTTTGTTGCAATCCAGTCTTGTAAACATTGTAAACTCTTGTAAAAAGCATTCAGATTAATAGAAAAGAAGATTTCCCTATATATGAATCTATGTGTGTGTGTTCTATGTGAATGAGTAGGTGTTTTCTGAATATTTACTGAATGTTTACTATGCATGTGTGAATTCCATGAGAGTATAGAATTTCCCTTTGCAGGAATAGATAGAATTCCATGTCTATGTGAATTTATGAGTGTTCTGAGATCTCAAGGTTATGTAAGGAGTGTACATCAGAGTTATTAGAAAAATCTAAAAGGCCAGCGCAAGGAGTGTGCAAGAAACCATTCACGAGTTCTATGAGGAGTGTGTTAGGTGGACACACCAAAACTAGTCATAAGATTGGAAGAGATAGTGTAAGGAGTGCACAGACTGGCGCAAGGAGTATGCCTACACTAAGAGTAGTGTAAAATATCAAGGAAATTCCAGTGCAAGGAGTGAACAAAACGAGCAAAAGGAGTGTGCCTACACTTAGAGCAGCGTAAATTCTTAAGGGAAGGTCAGTGCAAGGAGTGCACACCTATATACTTATATAAGGTTAAGCTCGGGAAGGATAGTTCAATTCTGCACAGAGTAAGCGCAAGGAGTGCACATATGAATCTGTAAAGTCCAAGACTCGGGAGAGAGAGTGAAAGGTGTGCACGAAACCAACACTTTGTTAAAGTGTTGGTTAAGTTCAGGAGAAAGAGCGCAGAGTTCCAGGAGGGAGTTTAAGGAACACTTAGACCATGTTCATAAGCTCCGGAGAGAAGCACAAGGAGTGTTCCAAATAACTTATCATAAATTTGAACCTCAGGAGAGATAACACTAATGTGTGCAGAGCCTATACAAGGAGTGTAGAAGGCAAGAAATTTCTAAAATTCCAGATTGTGGGAGAAGTGCAATGTGTGCGCTCATACTTTGTTTGAAGTAAAAATCTCATGAGGTGTATTGTTTCATAGAACGCAAGCAGAGGCCAAGGATTTGAATCTGCAGAGGAGAGATCAAAGGCCAAGCCTTTGAAACCTTTGAGAAATCCTTTGTTGATGGAAAACATAGTTGTAGAGGAGAAGAAACCGCAATAGTCATTGGATTGGTTGTGGAAATAGATCTGGGCCATTGGATAAAACCCATACAAGAGGAGAAGTACAATCAAGAGGAGATCAAATCCCAGCCGTTGGATCTGAGCGTAAGGAATGTGAGCCATAGATCTCACGATTCAACGATTTAGCACTTCATGAAAGATTGGTCATTATGTTGCCAGGAGGAGAAAACCTTGAAGCTCGTATTCCCGAAACAGATCTCAGTCATAGATCATAGAGTGAAGTGGGGTTGTCGATTGTTAATACCTTCGACACTTAGACTATCCAGGAGATTTTAGAGGTAGTCATTGCAGAGTGGTCGAAGCTCCGATGCATCAAAGTTAATTTCCATCATTGATCAAATAGGGGGAGTCTCAGTCGTAGATATCCACCCTTCGCCAATTCAACATTCGACTGTTCAGGTGTTTGGTGGTGGTCATTTGGAGGAGAAAACCCTGAAGCTATGAATCCCGAAGTTAATCACAGTTGTTGGTTGTAGGATGAGTGTGAGTCGTAGATTACGGTTCGACAGTTTGAAGAAATTGTGTGTTGGAGTCACGGAAACCTTCAAAGCCCGAAATATCAAAGTATATCTCCACCGTAGATCATGGAGGAGGGAGAAATCATGCTAGACGTCATATTTGTCCATAGAATTTTGGAGAATGAAAGAATATGGAGAGGACCTACACCCGTTGGTCACGTCAACTTTATGACCAAATTAGGTCGGTAACCACTCTTGGAGATTGGAGTGTTGTGTTTGGTGAATCCTCTGTAGCGTTGAAGTCCTATAGCTCTGAATAGAACCTTTCCCTTAAGCGCTCAGTTCTAGCCCGAGGTCATATGAGATTTACGCCTGGTAAAAAGGGCTAACACTTGAGGTTTGATTCCAATGAGAAAGGGGATTAGAGTAAGAACCCGTGGGTTTTTTGTGGACCTCCATAAGGAAAGAAAGGGCCTATGAACGTAAGAGAGGATCCATCAAGGATCTGAGAGATAATTCATCTCCAAGAGAAGATCCTAGATCGGGAGGTCGTGTGATCCCCCTTAGGGGGGGTTTGCATCAATAATCAGTTACAGGTTGATGTAACAGTGATAGTGAAAAGTTGGTTGATGGAAGTGGTAGTTACAGGTTGATCAATGGTAGTGATAGTTTGAGTCTACACTTATGTTTTAGGCTAGAAGGAGGGGGCAAGGAAAGGGGGTTGTAGCCTCCTTCTGGTTGGTGTTGGAGAACTCAAGGAGTTGGAGCTTCCTTTAGGTTGGAGCCTATAAACTAGGGAGTTGGAGCCTCCTTCCAGTTGTAGTTGGAGAATTCAGGGAGTTGTAGCTTCCTTCAGGTTAGAGCCTGTAAATAGGGGGTTGGAGCCTCCTTCCAGTTGGTGTTGGAGAATTGGGAAGTCAGTGCTTCCTAAGAATGTATTCTTTATATATATAAGAAATAATTCCATGGTTTTCTCCCATTTGGGTTTCCACGTAAATTCTGGTGTACTATGTATTTGTGGTTGTTTATTATGTATTGATGAATGATATTGTTTATGATGCAATGATATATTGAATATATAAGTGATACATATTGAATAATGTTGATAAAGTTGAAGTTTATATACTATAATTGAAATTGGTAAGAAGTGTTCATACTGATTCCCTGCCCCTCTTAGTATTCCAACAGGCAGGTTGTAGAAGTATCGTGATAGGATAGAAAGGCAATGTGACATAAAAGATATAGTGGAAAAAGGTAATCATTGTAGAACGAGTTGACATTACGTGACCCCCTACCCCCAACTTAATACAAAAGTCATCCTCTACTCAGGTGGCACGATTGGTGGTGCTAGTCCAGATGTCACTTCCAATTTCAAATTCATGCAAGAAAGTGGAAAGGACATACATGTCGGGTACTTACCATCGAGTGAGCCCGTAGTGGTGTCCCATGTGGTATCGAATGGACATGAATGATAGTTCAAAAATTGCTATTAATTATGGTTGTGGCTAGAGAAAATATGTTGGAGGAGTTGGCAAAGTTTGTGGTGGAAAGATAGAGGACGTAGTGTCAATAGCTATTTCTGGAGAAGTTGCAGAAAATGGTGACATCGGAGTTTCAACATGTGAACCACCATTGCAACACATAGAAAAATATGTTTGAGTTGTAACATGAAGATGAATGGATGTTGGATAGGCATTTTTGAATAAATTTTTTGAGAAAAACCCAAGTATAAAGAAAGGGTGCAAAAGGAAGAAATGGTGCAGAAGGAAGGAAGCATGCAGAAGGGCACAAAAGGACTAACAACGCGAAGGACAGAGAAAATGTGCATATAGAAGGATAAAGAAAGCGACTGAGATAAGGAAGTGAAAAAGGACGATAGTGCAACTTTCAAGAATTAGAAGAACAACAATTTTTTTTCTAAAGAAAGAGAAGTAAGAGAAGGCAAACAACCAATTAACTGAAGTTGACCATGCCATGCATTGTAATGGGTTATTTCAGAATAGATAATAATAAGGTTTTAAGCCCTATATTTTGGGGATAAATATGTAATGGGATTGGGAGATTAGTGTGCATAGAGGGGAATCAATGTTATGAAAAGATCATGAATGTAATAAACAGTTAGTAATAAAGAAGATGAACAAAGAAGGATTTTAGATAGGATATTGCATCTTATGTTTTTACTTGTCTATATGTGTTTATGAATAATGATATACTTCGTAGAATGGATTTAGTCTATGGATTGATTATGCTGCAATGTGCATGTATGGATGTGATAATCTAGGTAATAATCAAGAATATACTTAAGCTATAGGATAAGAAACAATGATTCGCGCCTCTGCCTCCCTTTCCTTTACTACTGCAAAAAACTGGTTCTTTCAGTCCCAACAGATACCTCGGGTGAGACTTCATATGTGTAATAACGTTATTCTAAAAGGGTTGGTGTCTTGAGGGTTTGTTGGTCACTGTTTAGCCGAACCTTTGGTCTTACAACTTGTGCATAGACTAGTTTTATCCCAACAAATGGTTATGTTGTTGGGACTGGGAAATTGCGATTAAGGGAATGTTTTGGAGGCCAACTAAGAAGGAAATCACAGACTGGTTAGAATAAAAAGAATAGGGATTTGTGCGACAAGGGAACAGGAAACCTCAGATGAGTGACAAGCAATGGATGCAAAAGTATGTGTTCACGGACTTGCATGAAATTTTCTTTGGTGAATTCCCATAAATTATGACGGAGTAGCTAGAAATATTGGTCGAGAAGACAGGAAGGTTTAGTGTTGCGACGCCAAAGAATTGGACTCCTGAATTGATAAAACAACTGAATTCGGTAAGTAACCCAACTACTCGAGAAATTTATTCTTGGTTAGATAGTGTATTAGGGAGATATATTACAGAATTTGTAGTAGATTGCATTCAATCATATAGTGTTGAAGAAATAATTTTTTTAAAAGGACCGCATGGTAGGTTCTTGAAATAATTAAATACATGGATAAAGATGTTTTTAAGTGAAAACCACATTATTATTATTATGACATTTGACAGCTAAAGGGGCTTCGTGAACATAGGGGGAGTTGGAGGATGACAGGGGAATCATCTGAGAAAAGGAAGCAATGAACAAGGAATGAAGAGACTAAGGATGCAAGAAGGCATCATACCGGAGGAAGAGTACGATTTTGGAGAATTGCATGGAGGAAGAAGGTATAAGAAGAAAAGGACTGGGGCTGGGAGAGAAGAGAAACACAGTGAGACAAAAGAAAGTGAACCTTGCACACAAATCTGAATCATGGAGATACCATATGGTGGAGGAAAAGAAGAAGAGTCTCAGTCTAGTATAGTAATAGAGGAACCCAAAAGTCCCACTCAGATAAGATCTTGTGTTGAATCCACAACCCCATGTGCATCACCATAGTCAGATATAACATTTGAAGACTTGTCAATATCTATCATCATTAGTCAAGGATTACATAGTAGTAATAGTCAGAATAGTGGGAATAGTATGCAAATTCAAAATTGGAGTCCACCAACATCACCGAGAGGAGGGAATACACAAACCAACATGGCGAGAATATAAAATAAACTTAGACTTCTTGAATTCAAGGGAGTAGGATCATAGGATCCAAAACAACATTTGTTTGTCTTCAAAACAGTTTGGGCCGCTAAAAACATACAAGATGATGTCGTAAAAATTGCACAGTTAGCAACAACATTTAGAGGTCATGCATTGGTATGGTATATGAAGTTATAGAGAATTATTTCTACAAGCCAGGCCAGGACCATGACAGAGATGAATCAATCGCTATTAAAGGAGTTCAAAAATCCAAAGTTAGAGTCACAGTACATCACTGAACTAAAAGAGATCAAACAGGTACAAACATAATCTGTATGTGAGATTGGCGTTCCAAATTTTGGGTCAAAAACATCAAGAGTGGTTTATTTCTAGACTTCTACCACAAATTTGGAGGCCCCTGATTCAACAGAAGGTTACATCGCAGCCTGAGGCACTAGAGATTGCAATGAAACTAGAAGCATCGTCGATGGAGACATGGGAGGAATGACATAGTTTTAGACATAGTTGGTTGCATTAACAATCCCGTTGGTTGAGATTACCAAGGGAAGAGAAAAATGAGAACATGTTTGTTGTATGGAGTGCATAACGGAAGGTCATCACAAGGAAGAATGCCCAACATTCACATTTTATTTGGTAATTGGAGCATCAAATCCACTACCCAAAGGAGGATACTTCAAGATCGATAAGAGATGGGGTCATCATCCCACTAAGTGTCCATTAATCGAGAAATATCCAAGTACCCCAAAGAATTTGTTTTGTAATTTTTTCAAGTCGATAGGGCATGAAGAGAAGGACTGTCACGTATTTGAATTACTAAGAGAGAACACATCGGATATATACAAGATTCAGGAAGAGAATACTGGCACATATGGGAATAACATGCAATATAATGGTCAAGGTGTTTTTAATCATGGGAACAAAGAAAATTTTGGCAGAGGCCAAGGTAGAGGGAATTTTGGTAGAGGAGAATGAGGCCCGATTAGTTGTTATAATTGTAATCAACCTGGACACTTGACCCGATATTTCCAGAACCTGTGTACCACATGCACATATTGCAGAGCACTGGATCATGCAATGAAGGATTGTCCCCAACAAGTTTTGAAATGGCAGGATAGAGGAAAACCAAAACATAATCAACATCAAAATTAGAATGTGCATATGATATCAATTGGAAGATGAAGTGAAGGACCAAAAAGCGCAGTTGTTACTCATGGAGGAGATCAGACATGCATAGATATAGCAACTCAAGGAAACCAAATTGAGAAATGGGTAAGAAAGTAAGCAGGGCCTATGCCATCATTCAATCCACAGCAGGAAAAAGAGACACATCAGAGTGCAAGAAAGGAAATGCTTGAACCACATGGGGAAGCATCAACATCATCTCTACCTCGTATAGAAGACCCAACGATACCTGGAATTTCAAGTGCACAAGTGAGTACACTAACTCAATTATTAAGTAATTGTGTAGAACTAGTGAATGATATAACTTCTCTTAGTATATTATATAACATGATTGATCACTTCTCAAAAGGAAGGGACACCCCTATCACATATTTAATGTTAAATAAGGTACTATGTAGGAAAAGAACCAATGGGGAATTCATGTTTAATGTGCAAATTGGGGAATACGATGTGGATAATGTTATTCTAGACTTAGGATTGGATTTGAATGTACTACCTAAGAAGACATGGGAGATGATAGGAGAACATGAGCTAATATGGTCCCTTTTTCAGTTAAAGCTCGTGAATCAACATAAGATAGTCCCGATTGGGAGACTAACAGGAGTATCTGTGAACATAGATGGGGTGCACAGCATGGAAGACTTTGAAGTTATTGAAATCATAGACGATAGTCAACCATACCTAGCTTTAATGGGATTGGAATGGGCAATTGATAATCAAGCAATCATTAAATTGAAAAGGAGAGAGATGATCTTCGAGGTTGGGGATATAAAAATTGTTTCACATTTGGACCCATTAGAAGGGAAGATATACACACAGTCAGTAAGAGGAAATGACATGGAAAATTTATATAATCTGACTAAGCATATGGAGGATTATGTCAACCCAACAATGGATGATGTGCTCAGTTGGATAAGTATAAGTTCGTGTGAATCATATTCAAAATCTGGTCTAGAGAATTGGTAGCATAGGATGCATGAAGTATAAACTAAACGTTGTGTGCGTATAAACTGATCCTATATATTGGCATAGAGCTATGTGACCACCCAGGTATGATGGAATCATTGATATTGATATGTTTATAAAATAATTTGAGTTATAGGTACTTGAACAAAAGAGGATTTTGGCATTGGATGTCATCTTAAAAGCAATCCCAACTAGATGGCGGTCCATGCATACAAAGGGAATGAAGGACTGGGTACAATGCAATAGACTTATGCAAATATGCTTTGGGCTTGAGGAAGCAGAAGGTGTGCAAAAATACACAGGAGAGGGTGACCTGATGAGTCTCATAAACAGATGTAGAGATTTATGGTTCTTAGAATTAGAAAGAGAGTGGACACACCAATTCATACACACGTTGGATACAATCCCGAGGAACTGGTATTTAGAATTGGAGATGTGCAAGGAGACGAAAAAATGATAGGGGTTGATCCATAGATTCGAAATCACATTTTCATTTGAACATGAAGCCCCCTCCATACATGCAGCACTACAGGCCATCCAAACAAATATCTTCTCAAAGGTATAATTGATGGAAGAAGTACCCTTAGGCAGTGCACACAAAAACAAATTGACTATCTAGAAGCTATTGGAATGCTATAATGTCACAGAGGAAGAATACGAGGAAGAAGATCCCAGGAATGCGTCGGTACTAGAAAAAGAAGGAAATCATGCAGTAGAAGGGCCAAAGATGGTATCTGTTGCATACACATAGCCTATAAATACAAAGAAAGTAAACATTGGGACAATGAAGAATCCTAATTTTGTACAGATAGGAGACTATTGACACAATGAGATAATTGAGAAGGTGTCCGACTTTTTATAGGAATATCAGGACTTATTTTCAACCACATTCTCTGAGATGAAAGGGATAGTAGGATATTTAGGTGAGATGAAGATTCCACTGAAACCTGGAGCCAAGGAAATATGACAAAGACCCTATAGATTGAATCCAAGGTACAAGGAGAAGGTGAAGGCTGAAATAGACAGAATGATAGACACATGAATTATTGGACGAGTAGAAGAGTCTAAGTGAATTATCCCAATGGTGGTGCAAGGCAAGAAGACTGGAGGAATTCGAATCCGTGTGGATATAAGGAAGTTGAATGACGCATGCATACAAGACCCATTCCCAACAACATTCATGGATGAAGTACTGGAGAACATAGGAGGTCAAGAAACATATTCATTTATAGATGGATTCTCTGGAAACCATCATATAAAAATTGCATAGGAGGATAGACACAAAACCACATTTGCGACATAATGGGGTAGTTATGAGTACACAGTGGTGCCATTTAGATTGAAGAATGCCCCTGTAGTATTTTCTAGAGTGGTAGTAGAAGCATTCGAGGAGTTCATCCCTAAATTTTTGGAAGTTTATTTAGATGATTGGACAATTTTCATTTTACTACAGGATCATATAGAAATACTTCGGCTTATGTTAGATAGATGCAAACAATGTCAGATTTCGCTGAACTTGAAGAAATATATCTTTTTTGCGTCATTTGAAATTCTACAAGGACATATAGTATGCAAACAAGGCCTATTGGTTGACCCATCCAAGATCAAAATTATTATGGAGTTGGCGCCTCCAACATCAGTCATACAACTAAGAGCAACATTGGGCCATACAGGCTATTACAGGAAGTTTATCAAAGGATATGTGAATATTACAACACCCATGGAAAAATTACTGAAGAAGGAAGCCAAGTTCCAATGGAATGAGGACTGCCAGAATGGGTTGGGCACATTAAAATAGAGACTGGTCACCACACCCATTTTAATCTTTCTAGACTGGAACAAGAAGTTGGATTTCCATTTTGATGCATCATCCATTGCCTTGGGCATAGTACTCTCACAACCAGAAGAAGGAGACATCGACCATCCGATTGTGTTTGCAAGTAGGAAGCTATCTCTATCAAAACAAAATTATACCACTACAAAACGGGAAGGCTTGGCCATGGTCTATGCACTCCAAAAGTTCATACATTACTTACTTGGATCTCATTTCAAGATGTATACATATCATTCTGCATTAAAGTACTTAGTCAATAAGTCCGTCTCAGGCGAAATAATATGCAGATGGTTGTTACTATTTCGGGAATATGACTTTGAGGTCATAGTAAAACTAGGAAAGTTGAATGCAGGACTTGATCATATCTCTATTCTCCAAATATTTAGCCAAGACTTAAAATCATTATGCCATTATCTTTTATGTTACAAATTTGGTTGGAACTTGAAGCAATGCTAGAAAACTTCTTATATGTGATATTAGTTATTATCTACTGATACATTAGATACTTAATCATATGTATACTTTTAATGGATTAAATACTAATATTCAATAAAAAGATTGAATAAATATATTATTTAAAAATAAAAATAAAAATTACATTAGTGAAAAATATTCTTAACCAATAATAATTTCCAAAGTTGAAAATAATAAAATCTCACCCTTAAAATGAATGACCTTAAATAATTGACTTTAAATAATTAGGATCATTTTTTTAATGCATGTTAATGTTTAAACCAATTAATACAAAAAAAAATATGCACCCCAAATATTTATTATGAAAGCCATGTAAAGTTTATTGGTGTTTCTTTTATTAAGGCCTTAATATAGTTATAAAGCATGTCTTGCTTCATATACTTAAGGAATGGGCCAATGTGGAGTTAATCATTTAAAATGCAATGAACTTAATTAAACAAGGACAATAGCAGCTAAGCTGCTAGTCCATGCCTAAAGGGAACATACAACCAAAAACATCAAAACTATAAGAGTAGCATTTAATTATTTTAGGTGAAAGTAATTGCTTACTTAACAAGTGGAGTTGTGGAGCAACAAGTCCCTGCTAAGAAGGTAGAAAACACGTGCTTCCATGTTCATGAAAACAATATAAATAAATAAAAACAGTTTATGACATACAGTTTTGTATAAAAAAAAAAAACGAATAAGCCCTATCATGTGGAAATTAGCCACTTTGAATACAAATTCCAAAGTGAGTAGGAATGTACGCTCAACTCAATACGTCAATGATGATGTTCATATTGATAATTAAGTCATCATCATTCCTCGGAGGAATTTAGGTCTCATCCTTATTATACGATTCACCCTTGAATTCATGACTGTTTATTCTGGTTGATCATAATGTTTTTTTCTAAGGGCAATTAAGAGAGAATATTGTAAGGTGAGAATGAGACATGATTCCATGAGGTGATTTGGATGGTTTTTCTGAGACGCTAATCCTTGCAATTCCTAGTAGTTTATTCATATTGATGACTTAATGATGCCTTGATAATGAATATAGACAAGGTGGTATGTTGATGATACATTATCTCTTAGTTGGACTGAATGATGCTTTCCTCGGTTGATAAGGATATCTTGTGTATAGAGATAACTGCTACTATCTGCTATAGAAACGGTCTATCTTCCCGTCATAGTAGGTGTTTTGGTGAGACTAATGCATGTAATTTCATGATTGGATGAGGTGCCCCTACTGTTCATGCTTGAGAATGAGGTGTACGTTCCTTCTGAATCATCCCATAATTGAGTGGAGTAGACAGGGTGCTCCCCGATCAAAAACTAGGTTATCGTCAAGCACGTATCTTGCTCTCATGACTATCTCGTGACCTTTGTTATTCATTCCTAAGTGTTTCATGTTGTATCGATCATAGATCAAGATGTGTATCATGAAAAGGAATAAATATTGGTATCATGAAGAGAGAAATACAAGTGGTGGTTGAGTAGGTGACGACAAGGCCCCTAAAGCATGCTTGTTTCGTCTATCTGATGTGTTGCCTACTGTTTCGATAGAGAAATAATCATATAAGTAATGGGTGTACATAAAGTAGTTGCAGTGGTGAAAGTGGTGAAAGTGGGTTCTAGTGTTCTCCTCAATAGTAACAAGTCTATCTCGTAAATAGACAGATGATCTCCTGTTGAATTCTTGTACCACTTGAATCGCTCACCATCTCATTTCCACTTTCACTTATTGATAAATAATAGAATTAAAGTTTTAAAAAATAGATTTTTAAAATAAAGTTATTTAATCATTTTTTTATAACGTCAGGGATTGTGGTGGAAAATAAAAGAGTGTAACATGTTTTCTCAGCGCTTACACATTTCAGTGGTTGTGATCTGCATGCAACACACCTAACACCTACCAGTTTCTCTTTACTAGTTTGGTTGTATGCCTGTGGGAACATGTTCGATTTACTAGTCTCGTTGTCTGCCCGTGGGAATAAATTTTAGTTAGAACAAGTTGTTGCATGGCCTATTGCAACCTCTGCTAGGAAAACCACTCAAGAAATTATATGGGTTCAGAGAGGCTATTTCAATACGTTTTTCAGATATCAAGCGATCAAGCTAAAGGGAGGGCAGGGTTTGGGGACCAGGATTAAAAAAAGAACAAGTTTCTGCCAGTTCCAGTTGGACCGACGGCAAGCGTGAGCATGGATTTCATCCTGCAATCATGAGCATGAATTTCATCCAGCAAGAGTGAGAATGAATTTTATCCTGCCTCACCTAATGTAAGGGGATTGTCAAGCATCATTGTGGGGCTTTGGTTTTGGAAGAATGCCATATTCATTGCATATAAACAAATGTGCAAGGTCTAGCAGCTGAGTAATTTTGAAAGCATGTGGTGAAGAATTTGTGCTTGTTGGAATGCAATGATTTGGTTGATAATACAACACTACCAACATAACGCAATGAACTCACCAATTAAAAATTGGTGTTTAGACTAGTCTGAGAGGGATAACCCGCATTAAATGGGTCTGAGGGTGAGGGGAGCGAGAGCAACTTGGTTTGAGAGGGATGGCTGGATTTTATTTCTTAGAGAGCATTCTGAATTAACTCTTCTTGATGATCATCAATAGAGTATCGATGCAACAGTCCCAGATAGATTCGCCCTTGCTTTCAGATAGGGATACTCCTTTGGCCCATAAATTTTATGTGCGTAAAATTCCCAGATAGAGCCACCCTTTCTTTTAGATAGAGATACTCCTTTGGCCCAAAATTTTTATGTGCGTAAAATGATGGAGGATTTAAGGTATCAGTGGATGATTGACTCATCTGCAAAGAGGAGATTAAAGGTCAGTTTTGAAATTATAAGAAAATTTTGGATGTTGGATTAATTTTTTGCTCACATTTAACTTTCTACAACTTGTTAATTCATAAACTAATGTCAATCTTACAGATATTATAACATAAAATTTAAGATAAATTTTTTTCTGAAAAATTCAAATATGTAATGGTACTCACTAGGAGAGAGTTGATGCAGTCCAATTCTAGATTTAATCACCAATATGTTGCTTGTAACAGATTTGTGTCGTCTTTCTACAAGATTTGTGTCGTCCTTCTATAAGACAGATCATTTCAGATCCCGTAGTGCAGATCAATGGCTAGGAGGGAGCAGAAGGGAATGGAGGGGCTCATATTCAGGATGTAGACGCTGAGCTGAAGGGAAAAATGAAAAGTCAGAACCCAGATAATTTATGATCCCATAGCGTGGATAAATGGCTAGGATGAAGCAAAAGGGAATGGAGGGGCTCAGATTCGGGACGCTAAGATGAAGGGGGAAATGCAAATTCGGAACCCTAAGCACAAGGGGGAAACATACCGGGTAAGTGCTCCTATGACTTTGGTGATCCTGTCAAAGTGATGAAGGCGATGACATCATAGCCTTCTGGCCACCATTCTGTGATGAAGGCGGGAACATCATAATGGTCTTCAACCAGTGCAATATACAAAACACCCAGCTAAGAAACAGTATAGAGAATCCCAACCAAAGAAATAAAATCCACAAGCGAGGAGGAAATATAGGGTTGGCTATGCGTGCCTCATATAGAGGGTTGGCTATGCTTGCCTCATGGACACGTCTATGTCATGCATTCTATTTGTCATGCAAAGAAAAATGGATGCGTGTAAGAAAAATGAATGCCATAAGTATGGGCTATGGGCTAAATGGATTTGAGAAAACTTATTATGAACTAATGCTAGACACCAAGTCTAGCATTAGTCCATTTAAAGTTGAAACTAGTTCATTTAAAGTTGAATTTCTTTAAATTATGAAAAATTTATCCTAAGTTGGCCTCGATATGAGGCCAAATAAGACCTCAAACTATAAACTTAGGATAAAAAATAAAATGCAGATTCAAAAATTTATAAATTTTCCCAAACTTTATGTTAAAACAATGAAAGTTCATTGATTTTCGTGCAAGATTAATACAAAAGTTGAGAATCGATTACTATAGTCCCTACAACTCGAAGGGCATGGACTGAAAATTGATATGGGCATATTGTATGCATAGTCAAATGCAAATGCATCAATAGAACTTATGAAGATACAACTATGGATTTGGTCAAGCGGAAAACATCAATAGCCAAACCAAAAATAATAATAAAATAATAACAATATTGTTGTGTTTATTTGGACAAATAGATAGATTTTGGAATAAATTTTAATCCCCAAACACAATTATATATAACCAAATATATGATTATAAAAACATTTATAATTAAAAATAAAATACAATTATAACCAAATATATAATTATAAAAATCTTTATAAATAAATTGTTTTTTAATAATACAGGTCATTGCATTTAGGCCTATTCTCTCATTTACATATATATACATATTAAATGAAAATTAAAATTGTATAATTAATTCCTTAATCATTAAGCAATGTACATTGCTCCATTTATTACCATATATTGTTTCTCTCTTAAATTTCTTCTTTCTCTATGAGATGCACATATTGAATGACACTGCATAGTTAATTCTTTAATCACTATACAATGCACTTAAGTCACCGGACACGTGGACATGGGACACAAAGGACACGTAAATATGAGTGTCAGACACAGGCACGACGACCCCCATAATTTTTTTACATGAATGATGATGATGATATCATGATACATAGTACAAATTCATTATTCAGTGATACAATGAATCATGATACATCATACAACTAGTACTAAGTTCTAAGTTCTAACATAATCATGAATCATGATAAATATTAAAATCATAATGACAAACATTGAAATTTGAAACACAAGAAATTCAAACCATAAACTGCAGTTATCTCATTAAGTCATCAAAATCAAAATGTGTTACATAGACTCATTCAAGATACCAAAGAAGAATGTTGTCAACACTAATATTTCTGAGAATGAGATGATGACCTTTTTATGAGATGCCATGAAAAGGATGGAGGCTAGTTTTGCTAAACAAATAGAAACACTCCAACAACAAAACCAAACCATGCAAAACAAGATAGTTCATTTTAAAAGGCAAGCCCAACAAAACAGGTTTCAACCAAGAGATGGTGGTTGGGATAAGCCTAGGAAAGCTCAACATAATAAAAAACAAAAATTTCTCAATCCTCTAGAAACAAATAATGTGGCAGATGAAGAACCCTTACCATGGTGCAACCCTTGTAATCTACCACATAACCAAGAGAGTTGTATGGTTGCCAAAGAGGACACTCCACTGGCAAGTGAGATTTACATGATGGACCAAGTAATTATATTAACTCTGTGGGTGATTTGTTTGATATGATTAATAATATCTCCAACACTTCTAATGAACAAGTCAAAGGGGAAAAATAAAAGAGTCTTGACCAAGCCACCATTGGTAAAGATTTAGTTCCCAAGCCAACTTAGGAAGAAATCAAAAGAAGGATTAGAGAAAAAGATTGAGTCACATACCAATGAAGGGGTAAACAACATCAATCACAACCTCAAAATCCACAAATCCAACAACCCCAAAGTGCACCTAGTCCACAATCTCAAGGTACTCAAGATCCCTAACCCCAAGTCCACAATTTGGCACGCTTTTCTGCACGACACGTGTCCTGGAATCGTGACACAAATTTATGTTTTGTCGGACACGATTTAATTTTGTGTCCCATACACATGACACGTAGCTGCATCGAATCTTACACGTATCAGGTCGAATCGTGTCGCATTCAACGGACCCGAGACACGAAGGGGGTTTAGGACGTGTCCTGTGACTTAGCAATGCACATATTGAATGACACTGCATAGTTAATTCTTTAATCACTAAACAATGAACATCGCTTCAACTATTACCATATATTGATTATTAAATCATTAAGCAATATGCATTGCTCTAACTATCACCTTATATTATTCTCTCTATTACCTTATATTGATTAACTAATTGGATTACTAAATGCTAAATATAAGATTTTTCATATATTAATTAAGTAATTTGGATTACTAAATGTTAAATATAAGATTTATTGATTATTATCACTCAGATTTTAAGAACCTCAAGAATACTCCATCATCACATAGTTTCCATGTCAACCCACCCATAAGAAATGTGCACAATGACTCGTTCAATTTTAAATTCCAAACATGATGTGAAAAGACAATGCACTATTGTACTCATGTTGTAACTATTAATAATTTTGTTCAGTTATATGTGTTAACCTAGATTCTACCAACATAAGCATCAATTTAAAGCTCAGTTTTTAGAGCCTCTAGCTCTCTGCCTAACTATTTTCTAAGAATGGTTTCGGGAAAAAAAAGTTGTGGAGTTTTAAATTATTGAACTTCAAGCTAAATAAGGCAAGAGGAAAACCGCCCCTTAAAAAAATTGACCCTATGCACCACTATATACACATCCTCTTCATAGAACTTCATCCAAAAATTCAAAAAAAACATCGGAATCATATTATCAGATTTTGATAATTGAGTTGAGTTAATAATCATAAAAAAACTTCAAGGTGAAATTAATTATACTATAATAAGATCCAAAGAATAATACATAGAAATAACCATGAATGCGATTATTTATTGGTGTATCACATTTTTGTGTGAAATGCATTATTTTTATACAGTTGACATTTCGTTAATATTCAATTCAGCCATGTGTTTTTTAATGTAGAAGTTTGAATTAATAGAAAATATCAAAAACATTGTTTCACTAAGTCTTGATAGCCACAATAAATATACCTATGAAATATTCAGCAGCTCAGAAATACTTCTTGTAATCAAATAATTCCCTCTTGATTTATTTCCTTTATTCATTGAGTTCAGTTAAATATTGACCCCACCAATCAAATAAAAAGAATTTCATATTACAATTTCAAACATCAAACCTTGTAACTTTAACAATCCATTAAAAGTTCTATCGAAAACCCCTCAAATAAAGTGTAGACTTCTCCGTTAGCAATATGATGGATAGATGGTATTTGATCCTTTTGATATGACAACATAGAGCCTAAACATTAATCATTTTTGCAGCAGGGAGATTAAGGAGCCTTTCTTCCGTGGAGTCTCTCATTTCTCTTTTCCAAAAACCGCCGAATAGAAAATTTTGGAGTCGTTGGAGTACAAAGTGAATGTATATAGTGAGTTTTATTTCTTAACTCTCTAATAGTATCAACAGACTTGAATTACATTTAACATGTCATTATAATTAATAATGCATTACTAGCAGAGAAAATAAATCTACGCTACATCGATATCATAAAAACCTCCATAAGATAATATAATACCTACATAAGCATGATTATGCAACCCACTTGAGGTGCCTTACACATGCAACCATACACTTGTCTGCATGAAATGCGATCTATTTGTTGATTACAGTTACCATCTTGACTCGTACTTAGACATGTTGGTTGAAATCTTGAAAAGTGGATTTGCAAAAGAAGAGGTTGTTAGTGTCTGCACCACTCGAACCCAAATCGAATATGATAAATAGAAAGTTACCTGTAAGTTCGTTCGAACAATTTTACATTCTCTCTGATTCTGATCTACACTAGTTGTTTGGTTCAGATCTTGCGAAGATCATTCAGATCAGTAACCATATTATGAAGAGAAAAGTCATCCCAGAATGTTTAATAGCTGCGTGAATTAGAATTTGAATCCAAAGATTAATTGACAATAATCTCCATTTGCGGCCATGGTTGAATCAAATGGAAAATTGATACACAAATTGAACAATTATTGTTTTGTAAAGTACATTGTTGGCCCTTGACCAAGTTTTGGGAGTTTCTTGGTCATGTTGACCTATTTTGGGACTTTGATAGCTTGTTGAAGGAGGAGTGCAACACGAAGCAGAGATCACGGGATCTTGGCCCACTTTTGGGTCCTTTTTGGGTTTTTGGGAATATGTAACGGGAAGGGGATGTCGGCCCATGGGTTTACCCATGTTTAGGCCTATTTTGTATGTATAGATAGATGTCTAGGCCATATAGAGAAGTAGTGAAATCGACATCTATGTGATGTAGGCTAAGTGCCAAGAGTTGAATCTATGTGATCAAGGCTTTGTGCATTTTGTGTAAGACTTGTAGAGCTGAGTACAAGCCCCTGTGAGAGACTGTAGAAGGCTTCGTGTTGTAGCGCAAGGAAGAAGGGTCTAGCAAGCTGTGCAAATATTTTGTCCTATGCAGAGTAAGGGTTTTGATGGATCTGTGCTTGTAACCGATTGACCGAAGAATATAAAGAAGAAGAGTCGGTGGACATAACCCCAGGGTGGGGGTGAACCACATAAACAATGTGTTGTGTGCTTTGTGCTTTGTGCTTTGTCTTGATGTGTTCATATGTTTTATGCTAAGTGCTCTGGTATGTTTAGATAGATCTATTTATGCTTTGTGCTTATCATATGTGAGAATGTTAGATCTGATCTAGATAGTCATGTTTAGTGCTTGATATGCTCATTCTGATCCAAATGTATATGCTAAGTGCTTAAATACTGTAGATTGGTGTGAATACTGTAAAGATCCGTTGTATCAGCGAAGTGAAGTGATTACATGTTAAGAAATTGACGGTGATAAGAGTTGTATTAAGTATTATAATCACATATTTGTATCACATCTAAGTTTGCAAACACTTGAGTCCTGCAACCACCCCTGCCTCTACCTCGGGTGAGACTTCATGTGCTTCCCATGTGTTTCCGAAAGGGTCGGTAGTTAGGGTTTTGTTGGTGCGTTGTTGTAGCATTGAACCTTGGGTCTGCCCCTGTGCTAACAAATGGTTCTGTTGCCGGGACCTGAAACTGTGATTGTTGGGAACTGAGAAAGAAGAAACTTTGTGCAAAGATCCATCCTAAAACTGTGAAATCTATGTGCTAAAGAAAGAAGATTAGATCTGAAAGTGATCCGGATTTATGTAGGAACACAATGAAATACATAAATACACATAAATGGAGAGATGCAGTGGAAATAAGACTTCATTTCATTAATAACAAAATGACTGAAATATGCTTACAGACAGAATGAAAATAAACTAGCTAGGGCGCTGGTAGCTTATCTCTGAGAAGATACGTGGCAGCTACTAGCCTCTGAATTGTGTTACAATGAGGCTCGAAGGCCTATTATTATTGAGAAACAATGGAAAACCCTAAACATCCAAAGACCTAACACTAGGAGATGAAACGTCAAGGCTATGGGCCCCGTTTGGGTAAGTTGGTACACCAACTTTCTGGGGACGTAACTTTGGCATAAGATCTTTGTTTGACACGTTCCATACCTCGTTAGAAATATCTATCTGAGGAATACAACTTTTGGGTGAGCAACATTAATCTATCATCCATGTTGCTCCCCGTTTCCCCAAAAAACGTTGTTTAAGGCCTCAAAATGGCTCCAGAAGTTCAGGACCCGAAAAACTGCTAAAAATAGTAAATTGTGCGGAAAATGAAAAACTAAAAGAAGCAATGGTGGGGGTCCAAGTGGAATAGGTGGGTGGCCACCAATATTCACCTGGATCATTCCTCCCCCCTTAGGAAGCAATGGTCCCCATTGTGTTGAGTTCCTCCATGAGATGACAAAACTTTTGCTAAACTTGGTCCCTGGTGAGCCACTTGCCTTGGTGAAGGAGTTGGTCGGCTTTGACAACTCAATATAGAATTATCCTTTGTTGTCAAGTGTGCTTGATCTGTGTATCCATGATCTGATCAGTTCTGGCTTGTTCCATGCAGTCTGGATTTAACTTTGTTGGTGTGAGTTGTTCTACCATGTCGGATGTGTCTAGTAGAGGTGGAAAGTAGGGCCGAAGTAGGTCCACATTGAACACTGGGTGCAAACCAAGGAATGGTGGAATGCTGAGCTCAAAGGAATTGTCCCCTACAACCTTGGTGAGGGTGTATGACCCATATCGGAGTGAACGAAGCTTGCGGTGGGGTCCAGCGAGGCGCTCCTTTTGCAAATGCAGCCACACTTTGTCGCCCACCAAGAGGTTGTGTGGCACCCGATGTTGATCATGTCGTTACTTGTACTTAGAATTGGCTATGTCCAAGATGTCATGAACCTATTGGAGAATGTGTTGAATGTGCTCAATGAAGTTGTTTGACTTTTCAACCTTAGACTAGACATGATTTGAATCTTCCTGAGTAGCCACAAATGGCATGGCTATGTCAATGGGACATAGTGGTTGGAATCCCAAGCCCACTTGAAAGGGGTTGTGGCTAGTTGAGCTATGGAGAGCCCGATTGTATATTTGTTGTACATAGGGGAGGCTCTCATCCCATGTGCGTGGATGCTTTGAATTATACATGCGCAGAATGTGTACGATCATTCGGTTGACGACCTTTGTCTGGCCATCAGTTTGCAGATGGAAATATGTGGTCTTGGTGAGCTTGGTGTCCAGCATCGACCAGAGTCTGGACCAAAATGTACTGAGGAACTTGTTGTCTCGATCTGAGATGATAGACCGTGGGATCCCAAAGTGTACCCACACTCGTTCAAAGAAGAGTTTAACAGTGGCTTCTGTTGTGATATTCTTCTTGCAGGCCATCATAATGGACATCTTCAAGAATCGATCGACGACCACAAAAACACAGTCATTGCCATGCTTAGTA
>SNQJ01S0019792.1:2169-22318 GCA_010110895.2 Picea sitchensis
ATCAAGCCTAACTCTCCTGTCCTTAGATTTAAATCCTTCCAAGCCTTTAGTCTCACTCCTTGACTCCATTTACCCTAAGGCACTAGTCTGATAATGCAACGTTGAGAGTCTTGTGTCAAAACAACCTTTCTATCTTCCAAAACTTGAAACCCTAACTAACCCTGGCGACTTACTAACCCTAACCCTATGATGACGTCTTGCCTTGTTTGAACTTTTGCTTAGTATTAAAGTTGCGGATAGGTCATCTCATGATAGACATAGGAGTATTGAATACTTTCCTTGGCTTATCTAGCAAAACGTTCACTTCACTATCTAGTTAAACTAACCTACAATAGTTCTACCACATACTTAGAAACCTGAATGGCGAAGAAGATCATATGGCGAACAAAGGATGCTCTCTCATGAAAGGGAAAATATTTATCAATGACGATAACTTCTTTCAAATTCCTTGAAAAGGATGTAACTCAAAAGCTGAATATGCTGGTTGTTTTCTTTGTAAATGGGGCTGCCTAGGCAAAGACCCCTCCTATCTTTTACAAATAAATAAAATACATATCCGTTACAGTTAAAAAAAAAAAAACTAACCTACAATAGGGTTGACGTCACCCTTAGTAGTATAGTGACGCAACAACAATATATATATATGAGCACATTTAATGCGTTGTGATAATTGAAGGATTGATATTGTACATTGAATGCTCTAGCATTTTGTATTTATTGAAGAAGTTATATTATAAACCATAGTCTTTATTGCAATCATTGACTTCGTCAATAATTACATTTATGTTCATATATAATCAAGATAGTCATTGGTTTATGAAGTACTAACCACTGCTGCACATTTTAGTTTCATTTTCCTTGTCTCGCAAACAGGTGCCCTTTTCAGTGGAATACCTTCATTTTGACTATCTCTCTTGGCAGTAATCTGTGAAGGGAAAGCTTACTTTGACCTTTTGAGCCTTAATCCCTTGATCCTTTTCCTTCAAAACCCCATATTACTAGGGACGTCTCCCTTGGGACTAGCCACCCTGAATAGAAAGAGCTCCCCATCGAGGTGACAGTGGGTGGGGAAGCTCATGTTACGCCAGTTTGACTCTTGCCTTCAAGCTACTAAACCTATCCTACAAACTGAGCGATAACACACCCAACATTTGGCAGGTTGTGGTGAAGTCAAGGTCTGTCTCATAGAGTTGGGGCCATCCAGAGGTCTCGTCGATGCAAGAGTCTAGCACTGTGGTGAGTGCCATGACTGGTGGTCTGCTAAGGAAATCAACGACACGATTGGTGCTTCCTATTTTATACTTGATGTTGAGGTGGAATTGCTGCAAGTATGTGGACCAATTTTGATGGCGGTCATTCTGCAATTTTCCCCATGTCTGGATGAACTGCAGTGGCTTATGATTAGTGTGGATGGTTGTCTCCTTCGCAAGAATATAATGTCTCCACTGGCATCAGGCTTGCACAGTGAAGTACATTTCTTTGTCATAAGTAGGGTACTTACAGATAGTATATGATAGTGTCTCACTATGATAGGCCACGGTGTGGCCGTGTTGAGTGAGAACAACACCCACATCATAGTCTGAAGCATCTATCTCGATCTCAAAGGGATGTTGCATGTCTGGTAGTGAAAGTACTGGGGCTGAGCACAAGCGTTGCTTCAAATCATCGAATTCTTGTTGTTGGGACCGACCCCATGCAAATTTTTCCTTACCACCACCCCTGTTTATTTGGCTGAGGGCCCATGCAATATGGGAGAATCCCAGCACAAACCTGTGGTAGAAATTGGCAAGGCCCAAGAAGCTCCGAAGCTCAGTGAGTGTGGTTGGGGTTGGCCAGTCATGGATGACTTGGATCTTGGTTGGATCCACATGTACGCCATGTTGATCAATGATGTAGCCCAGGTAATGGACCCTATCCATGCCAAAGGATCATTTTTGCAAGTTTGCGTATAGCTTGTGCTACCGTAGGGTGTGCAGAACTTGTTGAATATGCTACAAGTGTTTGGCCCAAGTCTTGCTGTAAATTAGAATGTCATCCAGATACACCACTACAAAAATATTGGTGAATGGTCGCAGGATATCATCCATCATCCTCATGAAAGTAGCTGGAGAATTTGTCAAACCAAAGGCCATGACCAACCATTCAAAGAGGCCTTCCTTTGAATTGAAGGCGGTCTTCCATACATCTATCTATTCTATCAAGACTTGGTGGTATCCAGACTTTAGATCAATCTTACTGAAGTTTTTGGCCCCTGTAAGTTGATCAAGGAGGTCGTTGATTTGGGGAATCAAGTACCGATTTCTGACTGTGATTTTATTCAGAGACCTGTAATCAATACAGAGTCATCAGGTTCCATCTTTCTTCTATACCAGCACGATTGGTCTCCTGCAAGGTGATGAGCTAGGATGGATGTGCCCCTTATGGAGCAGTTCTTGGATCTGTGACTTGATATCCTCATTCTCTAACAAAGAGCGACGATAGACTGGCCCATTGGGAAATGGTGTGCCGGGGGTTAGATCGATGGGGTGCTTGACCTAGCAGTGCAGAGGTACCCCTATAGGTGAGGAGAATATATCCGAGTTTTCTTCCACGACCTTATCTACTTGCTTCTACTATGTGGAGAGGTCGGCCACAGAGACCCTAGATGTGGTCGTGATCTTTTGCTTATTTTAAGAGTGAATCATGTAAAAGACAAACTTCCCCGTCTGAGAGATGACCTTTCTGCATTGCTTAGCAGAGATCAAGGAAATAACACTAGGTGGGACTGCCTCGAGTATCCTGTACAATTTCTTGTTCAGAGTAATACTTACACTATGAGGCCTAGACTCATATACAACATGACGTTTCCATAAATAAGGTTGGCCCAAAAGAACATCACAAACTTCGAGAGGAGAAACATCACACAATACCTCGTCTTTGAAGGGCTTGATACCGTACGACAGTCGACACTATTGGCTGACATGGAGATTGCTTCCTTGGCAGAGCCATCCAATGGTGTAGGGTTGTAGGTGCAACGTTGTTGGCAGGGCCAGCCGCTTGATGACCCCTGCTGAGATAAGGTTCTTTTGTCTACATCTATCAACGATGAAGTGCAGCGGGGTGCCTTTTACCCACATTTGTGAATGGAAGAGGTTCTCTCCTTCTTCTTGCCCATTTGGTTCACCAGGCTGGAGCTTGGTGGTAGAAATGGTGGCACTAGGTTCCGCATCAATGATCCATTTTCCCCTTTCTGGTTCCATCTTAGAGTCAGAATCTGCATCTGATTCAGAGGCTTTAACTTCGGCCACCAGTGACTGCTTTGAGTGGCAGTCAGCAGTGTTATGCCAAGGGCTCTTATGGAAGTCGCACCACTTCCCGTTGTATTTCTTTGTCTTTCTAGTGTCCTTATTTACTTGCGGCTTGGACTGGTTGTCTTGATACTGTCCATATTTACTTTGTACTTTGTTCTGTGGGTTAAGGCCGCCCTTTCCTGGCTTTTGTTGTGAGGGGTTCCCAGGACCAAATAGCCATGTCTTTTGTTTGAGCTTCTGCTCGATTTTGGCGACATATATGTAGGCTGCGCCCAAGGATGAGATGTCTAGGAATTCCATTTCAGTCTGGATGTATCTATGCAGAGCATTGTGATAGTTGAGCACCAAATGTCACTCCGAATATTTGATACTTAGCTTGGTGCGCAAGGTATGGAAGATATTTGTGAAATCCGGCACTGCTTGGTCTCTTTCTTACCGTAGTGTGGTCCATTTGGTATACAGGTTGTCATAACTTCCGACAGGGTAGTATTGTTCCTTAATATCATCCTTGAAGGATTCCCAGGTGGTCGTGACTTAAAATAATGAGGGTTCCTCTGTTTCCTTTTTCTCACAGAACGTTTCCCACCAATCTTTGACATGGGGAACGATTTTTAGGAGTGCAAAAGTAATATTTTCTCTATTCGAAAAGTTATGGACAGAAAAATACCCTTCTAGTAGATTTAACCACTTGTCTATAGCATCTGCATCTATCTGACCTTCAAATATAGGAATATCAAAGTTTAATTGTACCTTGAAGGGGGCGGTGCCTCCGTTCGAAGAAGATGCATCGCCTGTTGGTAGCCGCTGGAGGATTTGCCCGAAGCTATCCATCATCTTGTTCCTTTGTTGCGTGAGGGATTCCTCAATCAACAGTTTGAAAGGGTCTCCTGTCCCGTCATATTTCTTTTCTTCTGCCATGAGAGGTCGCTTGGGCGTGCAAGAGATTTTTTCCTCAAGAGAAACAAACTCGAGACGCAAGTCTTTGTATTCTGACCTCGTTAGGGACATGCATTAAGACGACAAGGAGAAAACTGCTCTGATACCACTGATCCATATTTTATGAGCAGAACGAAATGAATACACATGATTTTTATTTTATGAGTAGAACGAAATGAATACAGATTATTAACAGGTGCTTATCACAAAATAACAACGATACAGTAAAACCGGTTTTCTATTCAATAAAGAAATAAGCTGGAAACTGTAAAATGCAGCGGAAACAAGCTTGCTGGAATGGTGGCGGCTTATCTTTGAGAAGAGATGTGAGGACTGCACTCATTCGCAAGAAGATGATTACAATGAGGCTCTCTAGGAATTTTTACAATAAACAAGAGTTTCAAAAAGCCCTAAACATCCAAAAACCTAACCCTAGGAGATGAAGCGCCAAAAGTCATGTGGGCCCCGTTTGGGTAAGTCAGTACATCAACTTCCTGGGGTCGTAACTTTTGCATACGATCTCCGTTTTAGGTGTATGATAGCCCATTGGAAATATTTATCCGAGGAATACAACAATTGTGCAATTTTTGTCATCGCAACATATCTCAAAAAACGTCTTTTAGGGACTCAAAATGGCTCCAGAAGTTTAGGACCCAAAAAACTGCTAAAAATAGTAAATTATCAAAATTGCTAGAAAGTTGTTTTGACCCAGCTGGAAAAGGTGGGTGGCCACCGATATCCACCATGATCAAAGGAAATCATGAAAATAAAGAGAGAAAGGTTGATGAGACTCAATCACCTATGGGGGGTATTTTGTCACATGTAGAGAGCACAAATACTAAATCTCATAATCTTCATCATTGATTACTCCAATATCGACATCATCAGGGCTTCAATTTGGCACCAAGGAACTACTTCATTTTGAAGATCGATATGAGGAACTTTGATGGTAAGGATCCTATAACATGGATATTTAGATGGAGCAATTATTTGATTTACACCAAGTGTCAACCCTTCAAAAGGTAACTATTGCATCCTTGTATTTAAAAAATGACCAATTTGTATGGTATCGATGGCTTTGTGAATGAAAAAAGGATTATATTGTCTCTTGGCCCATTTTTACGGAAGAATTGATGGCACATTATGGGGATATTAAGACCAATACATTCTTTAGTCAATTGATAAATCTTCAACAAAAAGGTCCAATTATAGAGCACATTCAACAATTCAAAAAACTAATTCTCAAGGTAAAGGACATTCCAAAGGACAAACTATTAGATCTCTTTATGAGAACTTTAAAGGAAATCATCCAACATGAAGTGCATCTCTTTGAACCTAAATCCCTAGAGCATGATTTCAACCTAGCAAGGAAAGTTGAAAGTAAAAAGATGGCTACTAGAATGATGGTCACTAACAACTATAGAGAGCATCATGCTCCTTCTCCTAACCTCACTAAAACAACAAGGTTGACACCTAAATATATGGATGAAATAAGAGAAAAGAGACTATGTTTCAAGTGTGACAACAAGTATAGTAAGGGGCATACATGCGGTGAGAAGAAATTATTCTACATAGATTGTGAAGAGGAACAAGACCAATAATTGGAACCTTCACAAGATATAGATATAGAAGAGACTACTCCAACAATATATTGTCATGCATTAGCCAAGATCAGTACTCCACAAACCCTCAAGATAGAAGGATTTTTCAAAAAGAAAAAGGTAACAATGTTGATTGATTCTGGTAGTACCCATAACTTCGTCAATTACAAATTAGCAAAAATTCTCAATTGCTTTATATTTCCAACACTAGAGTTTCAAGTAATGATTGCAAAAGGAGGTAACATAAATTGCTCAAGGAAGTGTCATAGTATGAATCTCAACACGGGAGAGTATTTATTGGATAGTCCCATGATTTCCATCCAAATAGGTGGTGTTTATGTTGTATTAGGGATCCAATGGTTACAATAATTGGGAATATTGGCCATTAATTTTCAATATATTTTCATGATATTTTCCTTAGAAGGAAGGGAAACTAATCTTAGAGGTATCTAAGGGAAACCCTCTAAAGTGATAAGTCCTAATAACATGACAAAAGTACTGAAAAATGAACACCATGGTGTAATTACACAATCATGTTCACTAGATGTTAAAACATCTATATCCTCTGCTCTAGTGGATCTCCAAATAGTTATCAACAATAATTCCAAGGTATTTGGAGAGATGCCTAAGGGTCTTCCACTTGCTCGAGATCATGACTATGCTATTCATTTGTAACCACAAAGTACACCACCTAACATTAGGCCTTATGGGTATCCATATGCATAGAAGAGTGAGATTGAGCATATGACCCAAGAAATGTTAGAGGACGACATCATTCAACCTAGCCAAAGTGATTTCTCTTCACCAGTAGTGATGGTTATGAAAAAGGATGGTTCATGGCGTATGTGTCCATATTATAGACATCTCAACAAGATGACCATCAAAGATAAGTTTCTTATTCCTGTCATTGATGAATTATTAGATGAATTGCATGGAGCAATTTTCTTTAATGAGTTGGATCTTCATTCGGGATATCATCAAATCAAAATGAGGAAAAAAGACATTCCCAAAACAACCTTTAGAACAAATTAAGGTCATTATGAGATTTTGGTTATTGTTGTACTATGTTGTCATTGATGTGAAAGGATTGATGGCAAAGGGTTGATGTCAAGTATTGTCATAGTGATGTGCTTGTATCATTGATGTATTGGCTATTGGATTATGTTGTCATTTATGTAATTAATGTCAAAGGGTTGATTTCAAGTGGTGTCATAGTGATTTGTTGTCATTGATATCGAGCTTGATGTCAAAGGGAGTTATATCATTTATGCCATGTCATGGTTGATAGGAAGTACCAAATGGATGAACTCCAAAGTGATCCCTTTATGGTGCAATCCCTCATGGGAAGATACTCTTGGATAAATTTCTCAAAGTGGTCCCCTCATGGTGAAATCCCTCATGGAAAAATTCTTTGTAAAGTCTAAGTGGTTGAGTAATCCTAGCAGTATGGTTAAGGAACCCAAGTTTGTTTGAAGAATCATGTAATGAATATCAATGAATTTGCAAGAGAGACTATTCTATATGGATAGTACATGTCGTTCCATTTCCGGTGATATGTGGTGTGTCACATAACTCCTCATGGTTATAGAGTTATGTCCATGTGAAGTTGGAGAACCCTCATGTGTGTCTAGAAACCCTTAGAAGGTCAAAGAAGTCAAATTATTCTAGAAGCTCCTAGAAGAAGTTGACCAGTCAAAGTGGTTAGTCATGGATTAAGTGGTTGCAACAAGAAAAAAATTAAAAATAAATTAGTTGCAACTAGAAGTGGAGAGTTTACTATTTGTGGAAAAGTGGTTGTAAGTGGACAAGTGGTTAGAAGTGGGTTAGCCCCAAAAGAAGGAAGTTGGGTAAATTTGGTTTGATGATAACCCCTAGAGGAAGCTACTTGGAGAAGTATAAACAAGAGAGGAAGGGTCTCTTGTGAGTGTGTTCTTTGAGGATATTGAATATCTACTATTTGGCGAAAGGTTTATGCCGGGTATTATTGATAGATTAAATTTGCGGCAGAAAAATCGCTACAGAAAAATCGCGGCATAAAAATCGTAGCGGTAAGATCGCGACAGAAAAATTATGGCAGCAGAATCACGACAAAATAATCATGGTAGCAAAACTGCGACAGCGGAACCATGGCGGCAGAATCACGACAACATAATTGTTGTTGGCAATTCGGTAGCCACATCATATTTGCATAGTGGAATTGTTCCAATTGGTGAATGGTATGGTATAGGTCTTGATGATTTCTACAATATTAAAGGTATGGTTTTGGCACATGGTCTTGTGTAACGGTTTATGATATTTGGCTTAGATTTGTGATGTATTGCTAGAGGACTCTTGTTGGTTTTCTTGATGACTGTTTTGGTATATGGTTGAAGTATATGTTGGGTTCATGAACGAGACACTTAGTTGATGAGTTGGCATATACATGAAGTGTATGGTATGGTGATGTTGGTACATGATTTGTACATGCTTGGTACACTGTGAGAAACATTTGTTGGTTATATTGTTGGTGGTTTGTGAAGTGTTCTTAACACATTATTTGTATACATGCCTTGGCATATTGGTACATGTTGGTGATGTTTGTAGGTTGATGCACATCTGAGTGATATTGTGCATATGATTGAGAGAGTTGTCTTGGTGATTGATCTTGATGAGTAGACATGATTTGGTTGATGAGGTTGATGTGACAGATTATTGTGATGGGTTATTTCTGAAGGTGTGGTGGTACATTTGACAGATTATTTCTGTCTACAAGATGGGTCTTGTACTTGAGGGTTGGATTCTGAAAATCTCGGTTGGTGCTGAGATCTGCAAGTTGGGTCTTGTATGTAGAGTTGGTAATATACTAGAGTTGTTTCTGTTTTCAATTGATGCTGATAAAACCCTGAGATTATAGTCTCCTGTAACACATAATACACAATTTTTTCATATATGACTAATGTTCTTTGTGTTGATTATGGTGATGGATTATAGTTCTCTCTTATTGATGAATGTTGTTGATACATGGAAGTAGCTAAGTACAAATGAATAATATGTTTGAAGGTGTTTCTAACTAAATTTTTGTAAGAAGTGTAAAAATAGCCTCACATTGATTCACCACCCCCCCCTCAGTATGGTTGGTGTGTCCAACAGTTATGCCATTTGGAATTACTTTACTCATGCACTTTCAACATTTCAAAGCTTGATGCATTCTATTTTCAAACCCTTCCTTAGAAAATTGTGTTAGTATTTTTTGATGGTCCATACTAATCTATAGAAAATCTCGGGAAGAGCATGCACAACATGTTGACAAAGTATTACAACTATTGAAAGAGAAACAACTTTATGCAAATCCTTCCAAGTGTGCCTTTGGGTTCAAGAAGTAGAATATTTGGGTCGTATTATATCTCACGAAGGTGTCAAAGTGGACCCTAAAAAAATCAAAGTGATGGGGGAATGGCTAATTCCCAAACATTGAAGAAACTTAGAAGATTCTCAGGATTGACGGGCTATTGCCGCAATTTTGTCAAAAAATATGGTCAATTACAAAACCTCTAACATCATTATTAAAGAAGGAAGCATTTTCTTGGACTCAAGAGGCAACCAAATCTTTTGAAAAACTTAGGAAGGCTATGTGTACGACTCTTGTCCTGGCCACACCTGACTTCACAAAAACCTTTATTGTGGAGTGTGATTCCTTAGGCCATGGCATTGTTATAGTTTTAATGCAAGAAGGAAGGCCCCATGCCTTTGAAAACAACCAACTTAAAGGAAAAAACTTACTCAAATATGTTTATGAAAAAGAAATGTCAGCCATACTACATGCAGTTAAGAAATGGTGCCCCTACCTAATAGGAAGACACTTCAAAGTAAAAACATATCATGATAGTTTGAAGTACTTCTTGGAGAAACAATTATATTTAGAAGAGCAAAAAAAATGGGTTACAAAGATGCTAGGTTATGTCTTTGAAATTATCTACAAAAAAGGAAAACACAATATTGTGGAAGATGCACTTTCAAGGAAAGAAGAATAAACAGAGGGTTCACTATGTGTTATTTGTATTCCACAATCCAATTGGGTGGAAGAAGCATGGATAGAATGGAAGCAAGATTAAGAGGTATGCAAGATCATTCAACAATTACAAGAGGACCATAGTGCATTAGATAAATTTGTGTGGAAGAGTGATTTGATATAGTATCATGATTGGCTATATTTATGTAAGAATTCCCAACTCAAACAGAAGGTCCTTCTGGAATTGCACACTTCTCCTATAGGAGGACATTCAGGGTTCTTGAAATCTTACCACAGGATCAAGAAGATTTTTTTTTTTTTCTGGGAAGGTCTTAAAATTGATGTTCAAAATTTTGTGGTTGAGTGTGTGGTTTTCCAACAGAATAAGGGAGATACAATCAAGATTTTAGGTCTCCTACAACCATTAGATATACCAAGTCAATGTTGGGAAGAAGTTTCAACGGATTTTATTACAAGCTTACCCAGATATGAAGGAAAGATTGTCATCATGGTGGTAGTGGATCAACTAACAAAGTATGTCCATTCTCTCTCTCTCTCTCTCTCTCTCTCTCTCTCTCTCTCTCTCTCTCACACATCCTTTTAAATCAAGTACAATAACAACAACATTGATGGAAATAGTTCAAAAGCTACATGTAGTCCCCAAGATTATTGTATGTGATAGAGATCCAATTTTCACTAGAAATTTTTGGACTGAATTGTTTTCTTGTTTGGGTACTCAATTGGCTCACAATTTATCTTAGCATCCTCAATCCGATGGGTAAACTCAGATTGTGAATAAATTTCTAGAAGTACATGTTCGTTGCTTTGCATATGATAAACATACACAATGGTCCAAGTGGTTTCCCTTGGTAGAATGGTGGTACAACACATCCTTCCATACTTCATAAAAAATATTCCCATTTATGGAACTTTATGGATATCATCCTCCATCCATCACATCTCACTTGAAATGAAATGCAAAGGGTCAAGTAGTGGAGGACCACATAGGTCACCAACAAGAGGTTCTCAAACTATTGAAGGATAACTTGGTTATGGCACAAAATCAGATGAACCAACAAGAAAATCATCATCACAGTGAGAGGGAAGTTGAAGTAAGAGATTGGGTATTTTTTAGGCTACAACCATATAAACATATGTCCCTCAAGCAACAAAGGAAGGAAAATAAATTAACACTCAAATATCATGGCCCCTATAAGGTATTGTGGAGGACTGGAAGTATGGCCTACAAATTGGATTTGCCTCCATCTTCATGTGTAAAATTAGTCTTCCATGTTTCTTGCTTAAATAAGGTAATTGGTGACAAGATCCGAGTCCAAAATATTTTACTAGAGATTAATGAAGAAGTGAAAATCATACTAGAACCATAAACAATCCTTGAAACAAGGATTATGCATCTGGGAAATCGAGCAATTATTGAGTACCTCGTCAAATGGAAGAACCTACCAGTGGAAGAAGCCACATGGGAAGATGATTTCTTCATGTAAAAACACCCATGATTAGTCAAGTGTGGAGGACAACACTTTTTTGAAGGGGAGGGACATGTTAAGTCCTACACAAAGCCCCATGTTAAGCATAAAACCCCTTATTAATCCCTAGATATCGAGTTATTACTTTTCTTTTGTTATATTAGTAGGTTGGCTGGAATCCTATTTATATACCAAGGAGACCTAGTCTTAAGATCATCGTATATTTTTTTGTGAATTAGATATATTGTAAAAGGAAGTTTCCCCCTCAAAGTGGACTGTATTCATTGACATTTTATCATTTTCAAGGCGCTTTGTTTAGGGTTTGTGGAGTACTGATTGCAATCAATGCATGACAATATATTGTTGTAGTAATCTCTTCTAGCTCTATATCTTGTGATGGTTCCAATTATTGATCCTCTTCCTCTTCACACTCTATGTAGAATAATTTCTTCTCACCGGATTTATGCCCCTTACTATATTTTCTGTCACAATTGAAACATAATCCCTTTGCTCTTCTTTCATTCGTTTCCCGAGGTGTCAAACTTGTTGGTTAAGTGGGGTAAGGAGAGGGAGAACAATGCTCTCTATAGTTGTGGCTTATCTTCTAGTAGCCATATTTTTACTTTCAAATTTCCTCATATCAATATTCAAAATGAAGTAGTTCTGTGGTGCCGACTTGAATGTCATGTCCCCATTTTTGGGTTCCCCTGTTAGGCAGTGGAAATGACTTTTGTGGCTTGTCAGTGAAGAAAAAGGGAGTCAAAAGGGGTTATTTAATGCCACTTAGTTAGGATATGTTATGGATTTAAATTGACATTAGGTTAATAAGTTACTTATCTATTATTAAAAGTGACTTTTAATTCTAAAGTGAAAGGAAAAAGGGGCTAAGGGTCATATTTGATTTAGTAAAAAAGGGGATAAGGGTTACATTTGATTTGGTAAAAAAAGGGAAAATTAAGGCACGGATAAAGGATAAAATGAGGGGTAGATCCTCTCTTTGGAATTATGATTTGATCTCTCACTTTGGAAGTGCTCTTGGAGCCATTGTTTCGTTAGGGTTTAACAAAACCCTTCCACTATTGGTTTGGTTTCGGTGGTGCAATATCCACCCTAGCTAGACAAGAGGGGAATCCATCCAGGATTTCCATTGGAGCCTAGACAAGAGGGGAATCCACCCAAGATTTCCATTGGAGCTTCACTTTGGAGTTTTCTTACAATTGGAGAGATTCTGAAGTGCGTAGGAGGATTATAAGACTTTCTGGACAAGGGCGAGCCCAAACATTTGGAAGTTAAAAGGGGTTTGTTGATGTTTAGATATTTTAATATTGAAACATCAACCTCATGAGGATAAAACCTCCCTTCATTCTTATAGAGGTGGTACTCCTCTTTGAATTTCTTTAAAGATTTTTCTTTGGAGATTTTGGGGTATGAAAATGAGAGAATGCTCAAAGGAAAACTCCAGATCTTTATTACTTTGATTTATACATGGAATGGTTCTCGATAACCTAATCTGATATTTATATGCAACAAGTAACTTCTTAACAATGAAAATATTGAAGGAAGACTTCAATATCATAACACACACACACACACATATTCATCACCATTTATGCAACCCTCTAAATCACATGCAAATAGAGGATACATCCATATATTCTCACAAGAAAAAGGATGAAATAATTTTGATCACCTCAAATAAATTTAAATGAGTTTTTCATTTAAAACATAAGCGAATTTAATAAGCATGCTTCAAACATCTCACACTCAGAAATCCCAAGATCTGAAACATCATTGAAGTCATGCCCCAAAGTAATTCTTTGTGGAATTTTATTCATGAAATATATTCTTCATTATACAACATCTATTTGATAGTCACATATATGTCTATAAATATTCCATGATCATGTAAGAAAAGTCTTGGAAGATAATAAGAGAAACACTCAAGAACTGAACTTTATATTCATTTCAGAAACATGAACAAAAAACCATGAGAAAATGATGTAGAAGAAGAAGAAGAACGAAGAAGATTGAGATCTTTTTCGATGATCAAAATATTGGATACCTGTTGATGGTTGGATCCTTTCTTTTCTGATCTCCTTCTCTGATAATGAAACCTTTTCTAACCCTATTATGGAGTCATCTCTTTCTTTTTAAAATTTTCTCTTCTAACTCCTTGAGGTAGTTAGGGTTTTCTCTTCTTGAATTTACCGTACACTTTTCTTCTTGAAATATTCACTTTAATTAATTCCTCATTAATGAATTTGTATCATTTATATTCATGCCTTGAATTGGGCCTTTTTCATATTTAATGAAAGTTTTTCCTTTTTTTAAATAAACTTTTATTTTTTTAAAAAATTAATTTATTGCCTTTTAAAAGAGAGGACTGTATTTTATTTTTATGGATGTGATATTCAATTTCCTATCAATGGAAACAAATTTTGATATAAACTTCATCATCTCAAATTTTCAATGAGTCTTTCTGAGAGAGATTTTGATTTCTGGATCTCAAGATATGATCTCGTAAAGTCGAGGTACCAAGCAAATTTATCGACACACCATAAAAAAATATTACCTACAATTATTTCAATTTATGAGAATGTTATGGCCAATTTCACCTCTTGAAACCTGTTCCATCACGTTCCTCATTAAATTACCTTTCCAACAAGTTATAGTTTTATGAAAACGGAGGCCAGGACATCAAGATACAAGCTCGAGAAGTCAAAGGCTCAACCACCATCCATTAATTTCGTGGGTCATTCTTAGCACTTGATTTAAATTTTCCTTTTCTTTTAAAATTCCCATCCCACATGCACTGTGGTGGTTGAAACATTGGTGTTTATAATGAAAACTCCTTCCTTATTATTCATGTGAAGTAAAGAAACTTATGGAAGTCATACCTTAACTTAACTCTTAGTGCCTTAGAAAATATATCTCACAATAATATTTTGGCCGCTAAGTCATTACCCAGTCATCGCCCAATCAACCTGTAGATGTCTAACACAACACGTCCAATCACCTGCCACGTGTCATTTGGATACATTCCCAGAAAACTTAGGACAAGAGAAATAAGATTAAAATAATATGATAAATTCAAGAAAAAGAAATGAAAAATGAGAAAATGAATTTGAAGGTGGAAATGGCTAAGTATGGAATATGTAATATAGAGAGTAAAGTGTAAGAAAGAAAAATGGTTAAGTATGGAGAGGAGAGTAAGGAAGAGAGAAAAGAGAAAAATGGTTAAGTATGAGAAGAGAAGTGAAAAGAATACGAGACTAATGAGAAAAGTGGAAAATAAGAAAAAGAAATGAAAAATGAGAATATGAATGTGAACGTGGAAATGACTAAGTATGGAATATGTGGTAAAATGAGTAGAGTGCAAGAAAGAAAAATGGTTAAGTATGGAGAGGAGAGTAAGGAAGAGAGAAAATAGAAAAATGGTTAAGTATGAGAAGAGAAGTGAAAGGAATATGAGAGTAATGAGAAAAATGGTTAAGTATAGAGAGTAGAGTAAGAAGAGTAGTGAGTAAGGAGAGTAGAGTGGAAGAGGGAAAAATGACTAAGTATGGAATGAGTGGAAGAGAGTAAAAAGGTTAAGTATGGAATGAGAGTTTTATAGTAGAGTGGAAGAGAATAGAGTGAAAGAGGGAAAAATGGTTAAGTATGGAAAGGAGAGTAAGAAATGAAAGGTAGAAAAATGGCTAAGTATGAGAAGTGAAGGGGATATGAGAGTAATGAGAAAAGGTAAAAATGACTAAGTATGGGATGAGGGTATGAAGAGAGGTGAAGGGATAAGAGAGGAAAATGGTTAAGTGAGGTGAAGGGATAAGAGAGGAAAATGGTTAAGTGTGGAGATGGATGGAGATGGAAGGTGAGATAAATGACCAAGTGAGGAGAGTACTTAGTCAAAAATTCAAAAATGAAGAGACAAAGTGCACCATACTTAGACAAATTCTTCTTGCCACTTTTCAAAGTTCTTTTTGCAATCTCTTTGTTGGACTTCTGAACAAAATTATGAATATCTTAGGCATAAGGAGTTGGATTTTGATTCTGAAAAATGTGTGACAAATCTGAGACTAAATCCTATGTAATGAACTTATAATCATTCAAAAATATTCTTCTTCTGATGTCAATTTTTTTTATTATACCAGGAGCAGGAAAATATATGTGATTGCATTTTTTATCAATAGGTTTAAGAGAAACTAGGCTTGAAGGCATCCTTGTGGGTCGAGTAAAGGGTGTCCCACGTGGCCTTGCTAGATGACCGATTGTGTCTCGTGAGGACCTCTGCGATCAGGGGTTTGCAACGGTCGACTGGATCTAGACGACGAGGGTTACATGAGTGGATATTTTGCAGTGGATTCATGAAGATCATGGCGACATTCCAAGTTCTTTTTTTCTTTGTTTGTGTGATTGTGCGTCTTCCATTGCAACCAATATAGATCTATGAGGTTAGCGTTTGGTGTAGTTTTTGTTATAGCCAATAGAGATTTGTATTGTAGTGATTTCTGAAGATTCCACCCATAATAAAATGCCATGATCATCTCTTCCATTTTCTGTACTTGCAATGTGTTTTGATAAGATGTCTACTATGAGTTTACATGCAAATTGTTAGTGAAAAATACTCAATCAATGCAAGTATTTGACAAAAGTACACAACCTGAACTACACAATTGATAACAAACCATTATTTTCCTAGCATGTTCCCATTGGGGACATTACAATTGTATCAGAGCTTGTGATCCTCCCAGACTGTGGGGGTATACAAGCTTGGCCATCGAACTAAGGAAAAGGTGTAAGAAAGGATGGGATTAGGTTTTTCACTCTGGTGGTTAAGTCAGATGGAGCAAGAACAAGGGCTTATGTATGAAATCTCGAGGACACTAGCAACAATTAAAAACATCCCTTACCACTACCAAAAGTATCTAACATTGGGTGAGGAGACCATGCAACTTTTCCCTTTAAAAGCTATTTGTTAATAACCAAATATCAAAATAGCATAAAAACCTCAGAATAAGTACTCCACGCCTTGCCAAAGAGAGAAATTCAGATAATAATCCTATTCAAGGGGGAAACCTCCTTATACATCACGAGAATTCACAAATACAAGATGATTCCAAATGAAAAGGTATCCTTGGTATATATAGGAGACTAGGAGGTACATTTACAACTAATGGACCTGTTATCGCACAATTTGTACTTGCCCAAAGCCCAAGGGAGGTGAGGGAGATTGGCGTAACAAACAGGACATCCTACCACTATCACCTCAATAGGATATCCCCACATTTTAGGAGTAGAAAGAGGTATACCCTAGGGGAGGTGTACCTAGTGGCCTAAAGGTATGGGTAAGCTAAGGATAAGGATAAGAAAACCCCCCTCTCATTGGTGACCAAAGTTCAGGTTGTCTACATTTGAGGAATTGAGGCAAAAGAAAAATGTCAGTGTACTTGCCCGAAACAAGAACAATATAGCATGTATGTACAATTTCCAAGTGCCAAATGATAATAAAATCCTAAAAAATGTTAGACAATCAAAAAATGAAGTAGATGAAGCAAATTTGCAACAATTTATCCATTTACAACAACAATAAATGTTATGTAACAACCACAAAAATTAGTGCTCAAAATTACTAGAAAAGACAGTGAAAATTGAGCATATATCAAGTAGATTCCTTATCAATTGTCACAAGCAAGTTCTGAGTAAGTTAGCTACGAGTTAGCTTAGTATATGTAGAAAATTTTCTGCAGTTAGATGGCTATATCAAACATTTATAACAACAAGAAGAAATTTAGAGATCTAGGCTAAGTTAGTGTTAGACTTAGTTAGCATAGGCTTGAGAGAATAAGGTTTGAGCATTTGAGCAATCTTCCAACAAGAGAGAAGTGATAACTAGTGCCTTTTAGGGTTTATGGATTCAATTATATCATCACAATAACTTGGAGAAATAACAATGATTATGCTTGTCTAAGAGATGAAAAGGTGGAAGCTTGAGGAGTAGCACCTTAAGTCCTCAAGTACCAAGCCCTTAAAAGAAGGTTCAACTAGGGTGTAGGCACTTCTAGGCCCTAGCGATTTCTCCTATCCTTAGACTCTTGAAATATATTTAATGCAATAAGAACTAGCCAAAGCTTCTAAAGTGCTGGGCTCTAGAAGTTTGTCTAGACAAGATTTTCTTAGGCAAGACTAGCAAAACAAAGAGCAAGAAAGAAGCACCTTATGTTTCTTACTACTAGGTTTTTTAAGAAAGCAATTTCATAATATTAAATATGAACAAGTAAAAATACCATAAACATTTATCATGAAATGAAAATTGCAGATTTACTTACTTCAACAAGAATAATCAAGCATAAAAACCCTAGATTTGCCAAAATTCCACCAAGAAATGATCCAAAATGCATCCAAACAAGTCTCCAAGCAAGTGTGCCTCAAAATTTCAGCCAAGTACCCCAAGAAGGGCGCCAATTTCAATCCCCCTCTTGTGAGAGGTGATTTATGATAAAAAAATGAAATTATCCAGCCATATTTATATGGGAAATCCTGGCTAATTTACCCAAAAGTTGTGCATTTTCACAAAACAAAGCCTACATGTCAATTCACTCTTAAAATTCAAAATTAAATCATTTTTCACAAAATAAACCCAAAGAGGGTGACATCATCCTTCCTAGGGTGACGTTAGGCCTCCTCCATGAGACATTGAGGTCATCTACCAAAACATTGGGCCTCCAAAGGCCCTCCTCCATGCCACACATGCCAAAACTGCAACCCAACATCCCTTAATGTCAAACCCTAGCCCTAGGTGTCATCATGTAGCTACTAGGGTGACATTCAAGGTCTCCAAATCCAATGTCTAGGTGGGGAAGGGTGGCCCCTCATTGTTTAGGCCTTCCAAGGTGTTTCCAAAGGAAACATCCTCTTCCTTCATTGTGCAAACTGGTCATCATTGTCTTGTCCCAAGCCTAGGGTCTTTGCATCCATCCTTGGGCTTCAATCCCTCATGAAGGTCTGAAATGATCATCTCCTCATGAATACATGTCCACCAGGAAAGGTCCTGCAAAGACAAATAGGTACGCCCTCTTGGGGTTCATGAGTGACAAGTATCATAACAAGTAAGCCACATCTAATAATCAAACCACCCAAAGATGTGCATCAAACCTCCCTTTTCAAACCAAACAAATTCTCAAGGATGTTACACAATTTGTCAAATTTAGGTTAATCACTTCTCTGGTCCAGGGTGTTTGCTAAGTGGAACCTATCCTAGTCATGTGTGCATGTGAGATGGTGTGGGGAAAACTCTTGGGCATGGGGTTCATGACTTACAAGGATTTGTATTGTCTTACCTATGGGTGCCTTTGCAGAAGGTGAGTGGTCCTTTGTCCATGATGCAAATATTTCCAAGCCCACTTATTGCCATTTTCTTAATCCTTTTTATTCTTTTATGTTTGAAGGAACTAGGTGGAGGGAACTGTCTTGGATTGGTGTCAAGGTATGACAGTGTCATTCAAAAATACTTTGCGGAAATGAGAAGGTTGGATCGTGATGAGACCCCCTTTCCCTCAGTCATGAAACTGAGAGCCACTACCTTGGTTTGGTGATCAGATGATGGTAATTTCATATCACCAAGCACCCATGATCATGATAGGTCATCTCGTGATGAGACCTCCTATCCCCCAACTAACACCCTAAATGATTATTTTTGCAGGTCCCCTATTTATTATGCATAAGCGTTTCATTTCTTTCTCAGGGATCCTTGGGTGAAGCATCTCAAAGGTGAATGATATGTTTTTGTATTTTCCCTGCTACTTTTACCCTTTAGGCTTTCAACCCCTTCTTCCCATGAGGTAAGATACAATACCTTCTTGGGTCAATACACTCGAAGATCCCAAAAGGATGGGGAGATGGAGGGAAAGAAGTATGGAAAGTGAAAATTATGGTAGGGAGCAAACAATGACTTTTCAAGGAACCACCCAGTAGCAACCTATTCCTAAGAGCAACCAACTTACTAGGACACAATGATACCCCCCTCAAGTTTGAATTAGGAAAAGAGCATTAATTCCAAGCAATTTTTTTTGAAATCAAGAAAGATCCTTTGCAATATATTCAAATACTTTAAATATCAGAGTGATACGTACCATGATGCCTGGACTCATTACCTCATGGAGCAAGACCCACTGCCTTGTGGGAACCAGGTGGATGTGGTGGATGTTGTTGTTGGTGATATGTGTGATGCATGAATGAAAGGAAGGGCCCCTCCATGGTTATAGTCTATCCATATGGCTCTCGACACTCCATGTGTACAACTCGTGGGCCTCGATACATGATCTCCTTAGTTACCCCTGGGTTTGGGGGTAACATCTCGCTCCTACTTGGGGACATGTGCTCACCGTAGAGCACATGAGAACCTCAACATATCTGTTATGGTTTGTGCCTGCTAAAACTCAAACAAAATGTTAGTGCATCTAGGGTGGTGATATCACCCTTTGTCCATATATGATAGAAAAAATCAAAATGAAAAAGAAAATATCTCTAATCTAACATATGAGCATATAATGTATACAAGTGAAACAAAGCAATATGAAAATGCAACTAAATCTATACTAACATGATATGCATGGTATATACAATGGATGCAAATGCCTACCTGTTATTGCACAGTTTGTAGTGAAGACAAGGGATAAATATTGAAGAGGCAAACTGGCGTAATTGGAACCAATCCCACCCAATGTCACCTCGACAGGATGGTTCTTTCTGTTTAGAGAGGTAAGGCCCAGGGGAGACATCCCCGGTGACCTGGGGTTTTGAGAAGGCAAAGGATTATAAGGTAAAAGTTAAATTCCCCTCACAAGTCACCAC
>SNQJ01S0019792.1:28496-43708 GCA_010110895.2 Picea sitchensis
TCGACGAAGTCAATGTTTATAAAATAACAATGATAATAAATGTCACTTCTTCAATAAATGCTAAGAAAACGTGGCATTCAATGTAATAATTAACACTTCATTTAAGCAATGCCTTAAATAACCATTCAATTGCTCATAAGAAAAACTATAGTAGCACAATGAGTTTTAATAGCAAAATATGACGACAACAATTAGTTAGTAGAGTTAGTCTTTAGGCTAGGGTTAGAAAGATTAGTAATTGCTTTCAACTGTTTGATTGAGATTGTGATCAAGTTTACTCAAGACAAAGAGGTCTTTTAGATCAGTGCCTTAGGGTAATGAACTCAAACGTGCTGGACACAAAAGTTGAAGGATCAAGTGAAAATAATAAGACTAAGAACAAGAGGGTTAGACCTTGAGGTGTTGCTAAGGCAAGGCCTCAAGGATGAAACCCTAGGGGAGGGAGGTTCACTTTGGTGTAGGGGAACTAGGCCTCAGTGCTCTCTCCTCCTTCCTTAGCTCAATGGAAAAAATGGCTAGCATAAAAAGTTGCGTAAAACTTAAGACAAGAGGTTTTGCAGGCAACGTGTTGCTATGGCAAGGCTTTACTAGCAAACCCTAGAAAATCGGCTCATCAAGGTGTAGGGGAACTAGGCCTTGATGCATCTTTCCTTCTTACTAGCTTTAGAAAAGTAAAAACGACTAGCATAGGAGAAGATGGATTTGAGTGTTGCTAAGGCAAGGCTCTATCTTCAACAAATGAAATGGAAAAAAAATATTGATAGGGACATGAGACAAGGACCTTCTATGTGTGCTTGTCCCCTAGGGTTTTAATCAACAAATTATAACCATAAATGAAAGATAAATAAAAATACAACCATTCAATTAAGAAGTTTTGTATAAATTTACTTACTTTCAACCAAGAAATCAAGTAGCAAACCCTAGTTGTAACACCTTCCACCAAGATAAATGCCAAAATGCCAATAAAAGTCTCCTTCAATAGGTGCGCCTCAATATTTCAGCCAAAACCCTAAAGAGGGTGCAAATTTCAGACCTCACCAAGTGGTGAGTGAGAGATGATGAAAAAATGAAAGTAAAAACCCTCAATTTATACTGTACCATGACCTAATTTCACTTTTAGGTCATAAAACGCCCGACAAGGCCAAAATACTAAAAATCATACTATTTTACATTAAATGATTAAAATTTAACCCTAATGAAGATAAAGAGAGATGTCATGCCCCCTTTAGGGTGATGTTAGCCCCTTCTAGGGCAAATGCAGCATCCTAGAGCAAAACGTTAGCCCTCCTTGGGCTTCTCCAACTTGCCACACGTGCCAATACTGCAAAATCTACCTCCCAAGATGTCCACAAGGCTGTATGATGTCATTATCATCATGGGTGGAATCCTAGGCCTTCCAGGGTCAATGTTCCAATGGAGAGGGCACAACCCCCCTAGGTCAAGCTCTGTCAGAGTGCCTGTAGTGGAACGTCCTCCTCTTCTCTAGTGCAAAGCCTCTGATCCATCTCTGTCCTGTCTCTACCCCCTGATGGGGTATCAATTTCCATTTGGTGGGCTCTTCAGCCCCATGGAGGTCCAAACTAATCATCTCCCCATGTGTACCGGTCCAACATGGTACCTGTCCGTCAGGCATGATCCAACACATCAATAGCTACGCCCTCCATGGGCTCATAAGTCACAGGGATCATAACAATGTCAATCACATCTCATCATCAATATTATTAAACATGTGCATAAAATCCTTAATACCTTAGTTAAAAGCTCAAAGACATTACACAAGCTTGCAATACAAGTTTGGGGAAAGTGATAGGGTGTCCTATTAAGCTAGTGTCCACTGGAAGAAGAAATTTTTCATAAGAGACCTCATCTGAGCCATGTAAGTGGGTGATGTGGATAAGGGATGTCTAGGCAAGTGGGTGCAATGAGAGCAAAGGGTGAAAAGCTTTACCTGTGGGTGTTTTTGTAGAAGGTGAGCTGCACCTGTCCTGGATGCAATTTTTTCCAAGCCCATTCATGCCTTTTATTCTTTTTATCGTATTCTTTATTGCTTTTTCTTTCAAGAGGCTAATCAAGGGACACTACCCTAGTGTGGTGATCAATGGTGACAACGTTACTGACAAGTACTTTCACAGAAATGAGATGGTTGGCTCGTGATGAGACCCCCTTTCTCTTAGCCATGCAACCAAGAGTCACTACCCTAGCGTGGTAACCAGCTGGTGGTAATGTCATACTGCTAGGTACCCATGGACCTAATAGGATGGCTCGTGATGAGACCCCCTATCCTCTAACTAGGTCTTGTTTTATTATTTTTACGGGTCCCTCTTGTTTCTTGTTGAGAATCCTTTTATTGCTTTCTCGAGGATCCTTGGGAGAAGCATCTCGAGGTTTCATTCTTAGTATTTTATCTTTTTCCAGCTTTCTTTTACCTTCTGTGCCTTTAGCCCCTTCTTCCCACAAGGTAAGGTGAAATCTTGAAAACAGGTCAACCCAGTGCCTAGACAAGTGTAAAGGGATAGATGAGTGGGAAGTAAGATGAAAAAGTGGTGCTATGATAGGAGCGGACGATGGATTTTCAGAAATCCCTCCAGTGGCAAACCAAAACCTACAGACACATGCTTACTAGGGCATCCTGTCAATCCCCCATACATGGTCAAGTGGACAAGTATAAGATCCAAGCATTTGTTAGAAACAAAAGGAATTAAATGCACATATTCAAGGGTTTTGATGATCAAAGTGACACATACCATGATACCTGGACTCATTACCTCATGGAGAAAGAACCCTCTCTGACACAGGACCAAGCCGATGGTGATGGATGTTATTGCTGCTGACAAAGTAGAGGTGCTGAAAAAGAGAAAATATGGGCCCTCCAGGGCCATGCTAAAGTTGATCCGACTCTCGGTACTCCATGTCTAAGACCTATGGGCCTCAAGACATGATCTCCTAGTTATCCCTAAAAGTGGAGGATAACACTACCTACCTAAACTTACATGTTGATTGAGTGCTTGGTATAATCACATAGCTAGTACAACCACACTAGCAATGTATCATAACACCTTCCTCTATGCTTCATCATAAACGAAAACAATGACAAGTTAAGAACAAAAATAACATGAGTTAGAACATTCATCATATCATAGGAAATTGTAAAATCTAACTCATGGAGGCGGGAGGTAAGTACAAAATCATGCAAAGTCACATCTCGAGAGAAATGCTAAATCCACCTCTGAAAATGATTGTGAAAGGCCAAAAGCTCGAAAGGATGACTCAAAGAGTCGGAGAGTTGACTAACTTGGACCTCGCCACTTCCTAAGGTTTGAGAAGGGACTAACAAGAATCTAGAGGATGACTGACACTTTAGGGGAAAGTTGAAAGACTGAGATAATAAAGTTCTTCTTAAGGAATCAAACCTACCCTTAAATTATAAGAAAAGGACCTGCCCTGGAGAAAACTTGAGACAAGAAGCACGTCTCCTAGTTGCATCCTTAGTGACATTGCAAGATAAAGGAAATGAAGGGAGCTATAAAACCTTATCACAAGCATCCTGCTTTAGGTGAACCATGTCCTCACCCTTATCAAAATATAAGCACAATGACAGTTGAAAGTCTTGTTCATAGAATAAATCCAAGTGGTCAAAATAATATTAATCAAACTCCTGAAGGTATGACTAGAAATTATCATGAGAACATTGCATTAAGTCATCCTCAGGTGTTTGGAATATATCTATAATCATGTCATATCCTTGATTCCAAATGTTAGAATCAATAGCAATATCATATGATATTTGTGAAGGCAACAAATGGAAATGATCCTTAATGTCATAAATGGGATCCCCATCATAACCAATCACATCCCATTTACGTTTTCCAACATGTATGAACTCATCAATATTATCAAGCATATCATTACCTTTATCGTAACATGAAGGGTTTAGTACATCCGAGGGTTCCTCTAACACCTCTTCACTTTCCAAGTCATAAAATAAAGCATCCTCAAAATACTGGAAAGGGAAATAACTTACCATATTCTCTTCTTCTTGTGTAGGAGTGACAAAAACTTGGATAACTTCATCAAATGGAGGAGTGGATACCAATAATTCATCCTCATGACTCACCTTTTCAATCATATCATTGCATTCATCACAACATGAAGGGTATAGCTCATCCAAGGATTCCTTTACTTTTTCACCTTTCGAATCATAGAATAGGGAATCATCAAAAACCTGAAAGGGAAAATGATCAACCATTATTCTTTTCTTCTTGTGAAGGAGGAATAGGATCTTGGATGCCTTTATCGAAGGTAGGAGCACACATCAACATTTCATCCTCATGTTTGACATCTTCAGGCTCTCGCTCTTCAACCTGGTCTTCGTTCTCTTTGGTAGAATCACGAGTAAATTCTTGCTCTTCTTCATGGGATTGGTAACCTTCATCAAGAATCCTCTCTTCAACCTCTTGTTGGTTGATGATTGGGTCCCAACTTTCTTGGAATTCTCTAATGAATATCTCAAGGGAAGCTATTCTCTCTGGACTAAGAATATCTATGGTATCCTTAGGGTCATCAACCTTGACTTCTGGAGAAAAGAAATTTTCTTCCTTGGATGATGAGATATTGGCTTTGATTTATGTAGCCATGTCATAATCTTCTTGTATTTTCCTTGGGCCCTTTTCATTGAGGAGGAATCCTAATTTCCCTTAGAATTCCCTGGTATAGAGGAAGATGCAGTATTCCTTTCCTGGGTGAGATATTTTCAGGGATTCGTTGTAGTAACCTTTCGAATCTAGTATGGACCTCCCCAACGATTTCGCTCTAAGTGTTCATTATGCCATTGATTTCATTTAACAATAAGTACATATGCTCTTTGACACTCCATATTTTAAGGAACACCTCTTCTAGTTGATCCATGTATGTGATTTTGGCATCGGGGAGACTTTCATACCATACTCTAGCATCATCATGAAGAGTGGCAACAAAGAGTTTCTTTTCCAAATATTCAACATCATCACTGATAGGGTAGAGCTGAAAGAAAGCCCATAAATTAGTCATGTGTTCTTCGACACTATCCACATCACTACCATTGAATCTTGGGAGCCAATTTTCATATATTGCAAGCATTCTTCGGGGGTAACCAATAATTTTACTCATATCCAAAGGTTTGAAATTACTCGGGTCCCATTAAGAAGCCATAGTTGGATTTGTCATTAGTGGAGTCACCAGATAATCCTTCTAGGGATTATCAAATGGAAAAGGGGGAATCACCCTCAGTGGAGTCACCGAGTAAGCTTGTAAATTAAGAAGTATTTGAGGAGAAAGCTTACTGAAAATGTGTTGTTTGAGGAAAATTGACTCGATGTTCCCCAAAAACGGTGCCAAAAATGTCATCACACAATCCGTACTTTCCCAAAACCCAAGGCAGGTGAGGGAGATTAGCGTAACAAACATGACGTCCTACCAGTATCACCTCGGCAGGATATCCCCATGTTTTAGGAGTAGAAAGAGGTCTACCCCAGGGGAGGCATCCCCGATGACCTAAAAGGTTGGGTAAGCTAAGGATAAGGACAAGAAAACCCCCCCTCACTGGTCACCAAAGTTAAGGGTGTCTATGTTTGAGGAATTGAGGAAAAAGAAGAATGCCGGTGTACCTGCCCGGAACAAGAACAATATAGCATGTATGTAGAATTTCCAAGTACCAAATGATAATAAAAGACTCAAAGACATTAGACAATAAAAAAATGAAGTGGTTGAGAAAAATTGCAACAATTTATCAGTTTACAACAACAATAAATGTTATGTAACAACCACAAAAATTAGTTCTCAAAATTGCTAGAAAAGACAGTGAAAATTGAGCATATATTAGGTAGATTCCTTAGCAATTGTCACAAGAAAGTTTTGAATAAGTTAGCTATGAGTTAGCTTAGTATATGCAGAAAATTTGTTGCAGTTAGATTGTGTAGCAAACATTTATAACAACAACAAGAAAGTTAGAGATCTAGGCCAAGTTAGTGTTAGACTTAGTTAGCATAGGCTTGAGAGAATAAGGTTTGAGCATTTGATCAATCTTCCAGCAAGAGAGAAGTGAGAACTAGTGACTTTTAGGGTTTATGGATTCGATTTTATCAGCACAATAACTTGGAGAAATAACAATGATTATACTTGTCTAAGAGATGAAAAGGTGGAGCCTGCACGGGTGTAGACCGATTGGCAAGTGCCGTGTAAATGGAAGGAAATTTGTAAAATGAAGTCTCATGTTCGATTCTCACCCGGATTTACTCGTGCACCATTCTTGTGGGTTGGGTGGTTGCACCTGGGGTTATAGTGGTAGCCGATGGGGATCTACCTCGTGTCACGCAAGTACGAGAACCGTGAGTTGCCGATTCTCCCAGCATAAAAAAATAAAAAAAATAAATAAATAAATAAAAAAGAGATGAAAAGGTGGAAGCTTGAGGAGTAGCACCTTAAGTCCTCAAGTACCGAGCCCTTAAGAGAAGGTTCAACTAGGGTGTAGGCACTTCTAGGTCCTAGTGATTTCTCCTATCCTTAAACTCTTGAAATATAAGAACTACACAAAGCTTCTAGAAGTTTGTCTAGACAAGATCTTCTTAGGAAAGACTAGCAAAACAAAGAGCAAGAAAGAAGCAACTTATGTTTCTTACTCCTAACTTTTTTAAGTAAGCAATTTCATAATCTTAAATATGAACAAGTAAACATACCATAAACATTTATCATGAAATGAAAATTGTAGATTTACTTACTTCACCAAGAATAATCAAGCATAAAAACCCTAGATTTGCCAAAATTCCGCCAATAAATGATCCAAAATGCATCCAAACAAGTCTCCAAGCAAGTGTGCCTCAAAAGTTCAGCCAAGTACCCCAAGAAGGGCGCCAATTTCAGTCCCCCTCTTGTGAGAGGTGATTTATGATAAAAAAATGAAATTATCCATCCATATTTATATGGGAAATCCTCGCTAATTTACTCAAAAGTTGTTTCTTTTCACAAAACAAAGCCTACATGTAAATTTGCTCTTAAAATTCAAAATTAAATCTTTTTTCACAAAATAAACCCTAAAGAGGGTGACATCATCCTTCCTAGGGTGATGTTAGGCCTCCTCCATAAGACATTGAGGTCATCTAGCAAAACGTTGGGCCTCCAAAGGCCCTCCTCCATTCCACACATGCTAAAACTGCAACCCGACATCTCTCAATGTCAAACCCTAGCCCTGAGTGAAATCATGAGGCTATTAGGGGAAAGTTGAAAGACTGAGATAATAACATTCTTCTTCAGGCATTCAAACTACCCTTAAATTCTAAGAAAAGGCCTTGCCTTGGAGAAAACTTGAGATAAGAAGCACATCTTCTAGTTGCATCTTTAGTGACATTGCGAGATAAAGGAAATGAAGGGAGATGTAAAACCTTATAACAAGTATCCCTATTCATCTTGTTTCTTTCAATAGATATTGATTCTGCTTCAGGGATCTCTGCATTGTTTCTAGTGAGAAAAATATTCATCAGATATGTACAGTATCTGAAGTGTCTAAGACAGTGGAAGTTCACTAGCTGTTTGTGGATGGTATCAACTAGGAACTCATCAAAATTAATGAAGACAATTTGACCTAACTTTGTCTGTAAGAATTTGAGAAGGAAACCTAACATGACCTGAACTACGAATCTAACATTATTAAGACCTAAAACCTGACTTAACAAAGAGAAGACACATTGAACCTCACTGACCATGATATTGATGATTAAGGGCAAATACAGTCTTTGTGGGAACTAATCAATCTTGATAATCATTCTTAAAAACAGAGTTTTAATCTCTGGTTGACACTCCCTATAGAATATAATCATTTCTTCCTCATCAAAAGGTTCATAATTCTCAGAGAAAGACTTAGGAATTTTTAATGAATCCCTGACTGACATAGCATCAATTTTACACAAGACTTTAGACCCATTTTTATCAATTACAACTCTTTCTAACTCTGAGTATTGATCTGCACACCATCCTATAAATTCGGGAAACTGAAAACACAATTCGGTTGCATATGGAATGGGAGAAGCTTGGACAGACTCCAAAAATGGAAAACCTTTCCCTCCAACATCAGCTAAGTTACTTCTTAATTGAAAAATAGGAGCAACAGTGAATTCATGGTCACAAACATCATTATCTCTATCGATTAGGGCTTCTTCATTATTTTCTGGGCTTTTTTCAGATACTTCGAGCACGATGGGATCCATCGCAGAAAGAAAAAATACCTAGTAATGGCGATTATAATGGCGCTGAGAATTCTAAATTCAGTCGAAAGAGACAGTTACAATAGCTCCAATATTAGTTCCTGCTTTCACAAAGATAAACAAAAATAAAAATCACATCAACTTTTCAGAGCGACGTGTTAGTGGTTTCAATGTGAACCACTTTCTACTCCACAATCTTCCCTGTGATGACACGTCTTTACCATCAAACCCCGTGGTTTCCATTTCAGAACCACTTTATGGAATTAACCTCCATGCACTTTCTAAGACCACAGTGCACACGAGTCATTGATCTGTCCCGATCACAATCATAACCATTGATATTTGATTTCTTTCCATCGCCTCTATTTTAGAACTCCTTCTGGCCAATTTAAACTATTCTGCCATATTTAACAACCCTCCATATGTGTTCCAAATCATGTCGTGCCTCTGCTAAAATTTAATGCTGATTTTTCTGAACTGTATATATATATATATATATATATTCTTGCCCCCATTTTAGATTTTCCCCATGTTCTCTAGTATAATTACTCCCCTTTTTTCACCCTTTGTATATGTTACAATAATATATTTCAGAAAAATGATAGTAAGAGATATCTCATTTAGAGGATAGGTTGGTTTTCAATTTGAATTTTTGATTCCTTGTTTATCTGGCCAAGTCTTTGAACTTTTGCTAGCTAGTCATTATTGTTCACAATAAATTTCTCAAATTTAATAAGAAATATATTGGATCTCATCTTGTGTTAGCAATGATTTGTCGGTTAATTAATATTGCTCCCATTGGGATTCAATTCTTTCCAAATATATTTTTGTGTTCGTGCCAATGTTATTGAAAAAAATTGGGGACACATCAAAGTCCATGAGATTTTTGTAGATACCCAAGTGAATATGGAATGGAACCTTCTAAGGAATTGTTAGATAGATTCAATGATTCGAGTGCAGTGCAACTTCCAAGTGTTGGTGGAATGTCACCGGTTAATAGATTGATAGAAATGTTTATAGCTAAAGCATTTTCAATTTTCTCTTTCTCTAGAGGTATGGGTGGAATAATTTCCTTTGGTGCTAAAGCGATACTCTACAACAAAATAATAAATATTACAATAAATATCACAAGAGAGTAATAAATATCATAGGAGTGTATAGAGGTCATTGGTGTAACACACCCAATCCCCTATCCACTTTTAGGCTGGTGGGATGTTTGATTTTCATCTTCTTGGAACTCAGGATGAGTATTTAGGTTCATTGGTGCCTATGATTTGTAATTTGTGCTCGGAAGTGGTATGTATATCTCATTCATTTCAAATACTCTATTGCATAAATATGGTTATGATTATACTATGATATCTAGGGGATTACTTATAGACAACCACAAAAAACCAAGTTGAAGTATTAGATTAGCTGTGTGAATCATATGATATGATGAACCAAAGGGAATGATATATGCTACATACTTGGGTGAGAATGACTGGGCCCATAGTGGCCCACAAATGATGGTAATGTAAAAATAAATAAATAAAAGGAACCTTAAGAAGTCATAAAAAGAAGAAAAAAGACAAGACATACCTGATCTTTGATATTCTAATGTGTAGCATTGCATTGATACAACATCTAGAGCATTTGCAAATGAGTGAATTGCATACTGTAGTAAATAAAAACATAATTATATTTAGTTTTTAGTAAAAACCAAAAAATACTTTTAAGACATGTCAATAAATCCTAATAGAAATTAAAACCGACAAGATTGAAAATAGTAAACACCATTGATATTATTTTTTGTAAAATCCATATGAGAGGAGATTAAATAGTCACACACACACACATCTCATATGCGACGACCTAAATAATCTCCTCTTGGTTTCAAGAATAATTTATTGGAGTCATTTCATCTTGGAGCAAACCTCCCTCAATCTGAAGGAACAACAACGAAGTCAACATTGACTATGTTGTTGCTCTGTTGGATGGAGAGAGGTTTGCTCCAAGAATAAATGGCTCCAATAATTTTTTCTCTATTGAAAAGGGCCAACCACGTGAAGGTGGAAGCTCCTATGGCCCCTCCCCCCACCCTCACATCACTCTCAATTCCCCAATACCCAATCTATATTCTACTAAAAAATATGCATTAAAAAATATTCAAAAATGATAAAAAGTGACTGTAAAGCTATAAATGAGGTTTATCATTCAAAGGAATATGTCATAAAAATAATAATTTATAAACGATATTTATCATTCAAAATATGTTACAAACATACTAGCTATATAATGTACATCTATCTGTCTTATAAAATTATTATACATCATCAATTTATTTTAGTATTATTTTGTGTTTCCCAGTTCTTAAGTAATTCATCTATGTCCATGTCTTTGTTTACTGGGTGATCTTTAGCAGTTAATGTTTCTTTAGTCCTTTCATGCTAAGAATGCATGGTCTCATACCCATGGTGCAGAGGCTACTGTGAGGGGCCATCACCTACAAAAACAAAAACTATTAAATTTATATGGCCAATTTTTAAATATCATTGAAGTAGTTCATTAATTCTAAAAAAAACCTCTGCAATGTAATTATTTACCTGTTGGTCTACTAGTCGGCACTGTTGGAATGGATTCCCTATTATCCTGATCATCTTCAGGTCGAGGAGGCTATTGTGAGCGAACATCACCTACAAAAACAAAAAATATTAAATTTATATGGCCAATTTTTAAATATCATTAAAGTAGTTCATTAATACTAAAAAAAACCTCTGCAATGTAATTATTTACCTACTGGTCCACTAGTCGACACCGTTGGAATGGTTTCCCTATTCTCATGATCATCTTCAGGTCGAGGAGGTTCAACTACGTCATTCTCTGTCATTGAAACGAAAAAATTTATAAGGACAAAACCGTAAATGTATAAGTAATAAAAATTAGAAGTACAAAATTTATAAGTATGGAATTATTAAGTGTATGATTAATATACAACCATTTATCATCGTGGGCCTCAGTCACAGAAACATATTGGGGTTTCACCCCACTAGGATGGGTCTACTGGGGAGCACCATGATCTTCTGGTTGCGCTTCACTATCAATGCTTTGTTGTCCAGTGCTAATGGTTTCATTGATAGTGATGCTCCCATGATTAAAACAAAGGAAGACATTAAAGTTATGGACGATATCAAACATTTACATATTTTATAAGTAATTAAAGGTTAATGTAGAATAATTTTTATTTACCTTATCTCTCAAACTGGTTCTTGGGGTCTACCCCATGATTTTGCTATGATAAACCATGGCTTTATAGCCATACTTGTAACCAAGTTGGAGGTCTTCCTCCATGCTTTCAGTTCCGAAGTTGACACCCTGCATTGCATAAGAGCATGTTTTTTTAATGTTTTTGGCTGCAATAAACTAAAATTTGTAAGGCGATACAAATAATATTCTTAATATGTTTGGGTACTTATCATTCGTGACTATAACCTCGAGTAGCCGCCCTGGCCTAGCTTGTGTTGGCCATGTTTGGAAATCCTTTCTTTGGTTTCCTTCGAAGTATCAAGCAACCTATCATCAAAATTTTCAAGTATTTTATATACCACACTTTTATTTAGATCTAAAGAAAATTAAAGGTATTGAAATCAAAATATTATAATTTACCTTGGGGTACCAGTTATTTTTCCTCCTGATTTTTTCAATATCTTTTCTTTTGCATCATCAATGATCGTCTTCCACTCCCTCTCTGGAATCGAGGGATGATGCTCATACCTAGGGTTTCTTTCCAAGCTTCGTCTATAAACATCCTACATATATTTTAAATATTCACCTGTTGTAGAGGTGACCACTTTTTTATTGAATGTGTCTACTCCAAAGAGGCCTTCGAGATAATCCATAAGTTCTTTTTTGATGTTGTAATTCTGGTAATTCCACCTCATGCGTAAGGTTGCCCCAAAAATCAACAAGGCCTTTCTCTCTAGGTGCCTATAAAAATGGGCATTTCCTACACACACAAAATATATGATCATTAATTTAAAAATAATCATCTAGATGATTTGTGTATGAGATCAACAACATGAACCAGTTAAAATATGAAAAACTACTTGAGAGTCTTATTTGTTTTAATGGAAGTTCATTATCGTCGACCAAAAATGTGCACGGAAGGGTCCCCATGCTAGTCACATGTCTAGCTCCAGGAAATGCAACCATGTCAACCACATCATCAGCCTCATCTCTATCACCACCTCTGGAGCCTGACCGTTGTGGGGATTCCTGGTGGTGTGTGTCATGGTTCCTATCTAAATTAGGTGTGGAAGATGGAGAAGTAAACAATACTCTAGTAGTTGTATGACAACTTGCATCAGGACTCAGTGGCATCTCTGCAACACCACTACTACCAACAATGGGCTGAACAGGCTCCAAAATCTCTTTATAAAAAAGAAAATGTTTTCTCGTGAGATAATGTAAAAGTTAAAAAACAGAGTTTCATAATTGAACATATGAGTACATTAAAAAAAAACACTTTAAATTATGGTTATTACCTTATATGTGTTAAGTTGTGACAAAAGGAGATCAACCCTTTCTAGGACGCCAGGAGTTTGATCTGGGTGGTCTAACAAGCTATCAAGTTCATTGTTCTCTTTAATTATCTTTCTTTTTATTAATACCATTTGATCAGGGGATGAATACAACCCCTCCTCATCGGCGGAATCATGATCAACATGGCCTATCGACTACATTAAATTTCAACATGAAAATCAATTTTATTTAAGTTATAAAAACAAATAAAATAACTGATCACCACACAAATAAAATTATATAAATAAATAATAAAATTCACGTAAAATGAAAGTCGAATTTGATAATCTATTACATGTTCCACAACCAACCCTTTTCCACAATCATCCTACCACATTACAATATAATATAATTAGAACCCCCAAATAGTGAGTAGTCCATCCTCAACCTAGTTCCAATTTTTGAATTTTTTTTTCTATATTCAAATTTCTAAACCCTTGCACACACCCCCAAAAAAGGCAATTAATCAATGTCTAGAGGGAGTGCCCATCTTGATGAAGTCAAAATGGGTACCAATTAGTGGCAGATTTGACTCTTTCCAGCCATGAAATAAGGATAAAGTAAAAATTACATTAGGAGCACCCCATGTAAAAGGGGTTATAATAATTGCTTAGCACACATGCTTGAGGAATGACCTAGCTAAGGAGAGGACACATGACATCTAAACCATAAGAACATGGTTTAAAGTTCATATTGGAAGGAATGCTCTACCTTATAAGGCAATATAAGGTGATTGTATGGAATGATCAAGGATTATATATGCAAACAAAGAGGATTGCTCCACTATCTTGAGGTTTGAATTCTTATTTTAAAAGAGGAACATGTTAGAAGAGCATGGTTTGAGGAAGCACTTCAAAGGAGAGCGACGCGTGGCAGAAAATACTTTCTCAAACCCTACTTTGATCATATTTCCACCTTTATTGAGGAGTGCCCAAATTTGAGGGGGTTTTCTTGGAGTTAATTGTGGATCTTGAAGAAGTGTAATAATATTTTATTTTATTCTGATACATTGCACATATACTCCTCTTTATTTCTATTTTACATATAATTTTTTATGTATATGATTGTTTTCCTTAATCATTCCAATGACTAGGCAAGTGCCCTTGGTATTTGTCTTAATCAGTAGTCAAGGGAGATCCTTGAAGAGGTTATTCCTTCTTATTATGTGATCACGATCCCAAAAGGGGGAAATAGGAATGTTCCTCTTCATTTGAGACAACCCCTCTCCTGTTGAATCGTTCGACTCCCTTGTAGGGTTCAATAACCTCACAATTGTGAAATTAAGAAAGGTTAAAATCTATGTTTATCTCAATAAACATCGATGGAATGATTATGTTAAAGATCTAAGAGTAATCCCATCAATAGACTTTATATGCACAAAGGATATTGAATCGAAAGACACTGATATGACCTCCTCATGTTGTCATTGATGCCAATGGTTTGAATGATTGATGTCAAGTGATTGATTGATGCCAAAGGATTGATTGATTGATGATTGATGTAATGTAATATGTATTGTCCTTGATGAGAATGCATAGGTGAAGATGGATCAATGAGTTGTCATTGATATGATGAATATGGATCAATGAGTTGTCATTGATACATGATGAAGATGGATCGATGTGGTTTCATTGGTATCGGAGCGGGCCTTCACTACAAGCCTTAACAAGCTTGAAGGAGATCCATAGACACACAAATGGATGATGAAGTTCCAATCCTTGATGAGGAAAACTATTATACTTGGAGAATAGAGATGATATTACATTTGAAGACAATGGGAGCATCAATTTGGAAGGCAGCCATTAGTGGATCAGTTCCTTTGAAGAACAAGTCAAAGTTTGCAGCTCAAAGAGAAGGAAAGAAGAATGATGCATTGGCTCCCAAGACCATTCTTAATGGACTCTCAAGCCCTATCAAAGAAAGTATGGAACAATTCACTTCCGCCAAGGATCTATGGCTAAAGCTAGAGGAGACATATCAAAGAAAGAAGGAGAAGAAAGACATTGAAGACAACTCCATCAAGACACATGAATATAAAAAATCTCCAAAAACTCTTGGTTGCATTATTTCTAAAAGTGACGATGTTGGCAAAAACGAAGATATTGAAGACGTTTCAAATGAAGGCAAAGAATCATATGATGATGTTGACAAAAGGGGATATCTTGAACACATTTCAAATGAAGTTAAAAAATCTACACAAACCCTTGATTGCAATAATTCAAAATGTGACGATGTTGAATTTTTCTCTACAAGTGAAGAAGAAAATATAGTAGTTTTTATAAAATCAATTGATTGTTATCCCATGGAAGAAGTAGAGGAAAAACTATTGGAGCTTAAAGAGAAAGTTGAAAGAGGTCTATATGAATATAGCAATGACCACTATTATATAGACTATAACTATCTTTTGGATAACACTAAAAA
>SNQJ01S0019792.1:45128-79237 GCA_010110895.2 Picea sitchensis
ACTAATCCAAAACTAGTCATGGTTGAGACAAGCAGTTGATGAGTTGGCACATACATGAGGTGTATAGTTGATAATGTTGGTACATATTGATGAGTCATTGTTGATGAGTATTTGACACATTATTGGTATATAATTAGTACATGGTTGGATGCACTTGTTTATGGTACAGGTTGATTACATGTTGTTTGGCACAGGTTGGTGCATGGTTGATGCACTTGTTTATGGTACATATTGATATTTGTTGAGGATTGTTGCCTCATCTCAGTTGGTGCTGAGAATGTAAGATGAGTCTTGCATATAGAGATGGTTCTCTTATAGAGTTGTACTCTATTCATTTGTTGCTGAAAAACCCCTGGATTGAAGTCCATAATAATAATAAAAATTGTACATGCATCTTGTGTTCCTTGTGGAGATGATTTTTTGATGATATATTGCTGATATATGTTGTTGATATGTATCAACATATAACTGATTATTAATGACAACAATGAGTAATGAGTAAATTTTGAATGTTATTTAATGAGTTTTGTGTAAGAGGGAAGTTTTTGGAAAAAGATCCCCACACTCATTCACCCCCCCCTCTAAGTGTGGTAGGTGTCTCCAACACTCTCAATAAACATCGAGGGAATGAATATGTTAAAGATCTAAGAGTAATCCCATCAACAAAAAATTATATGCACAAAGGATATTGAATCCAAAGACACTGATATGACCTCCTCGTCCCCCTACGTTTCCTTGGCCTACCCACTGATATGATTTCTCTCACCGCTATTGTCTTCCTTCTCCCATAAGAAAATTAGTTTGTTGTGATCCCTATTTATAAAAGTTTGATCTCAATGCAAAACAAATCATGTTGGGAAGTGTTATAAAAACTTTAGAATGTTAAACTTTTTAATTTCAAAACCTTTGTTTTTACCGTTTAAAATAAAATGAAAAACATCCAAAAACTTAGGAGATTTTTTTTTTTTTAATTAAATAAATCCATTTTTCGTTATATATCGATAAGGCACTTTAAATATTATCCGTTGAGGATTTTTTAGCTAAACGGATCAAATGGATCTCGTGTTTTTGGGATTATAAAGTTGCACGAATTTTAAAAGAAAGCTTCCAATAGTTACTTCGAGACTTCCCACTTCGGGAGTCTCAAACCATCTAAAGAACAAAAATCCTGAAGTTACAAAGCTCTAAAGTCCTGAAGACAGTTTTCCCGCGAAAATATTATAAGCAGATCCATGGATGATTCACATGACACCTGTCATAAAACCTTATCTTGGGCTAACATGTGGCATTCATTTTTAGCATTTGTGACAGATCATTCGCGTGATTTTAGGTGACATGTGTCACTCATATCTTCTTGACACATCATTAAAGATGATGTCATCACTACCACATCACTCCGAGATATTTTCCTTTGGGAGGTAAATAAAAGGATAGGTACAGGACCGCTGAAGTATCAAAGTACTGAATCATTTGATATAATAATGAATAAAAAACACTTAAACAACTAATAAAACATTAAACAAGTTTAATTAATCATAATTAACTATCAATTAATCACTCCACAAATTCACACTTCGGGAGATTTTCGTTGTTCTTCATTCAAAACCCCTGAATGTCAAACCACCAAAGTTTAATTGCATTTAAATCTTGCTGGAGTTAAATATTTGGATAAATATTGTGACTGCCAGGTAATAAATTCCATAGATTTTTCTTAATAATTACTTTGTCAGTAGATTAATGTGAAAATTAATAGACTTCAGTAGTTTTATGAATAAAGGTAATATTGAAATTCAAACCATTCCACCATTTTCAATCGGATTTTTCACATCTACTGTTGAGAGCTTATAGTTTTTGTCTTCTCACTGGAGGGTTAACTTCATGGCGTCGCTCAAAGAAGGAAAGTATACTAAGGATTCTAACACAAATAATAATATTCTCTCAGACACTACTGCTTGAATCACATACACTATCAAAACTTGGAAACATGTGTATGACATCTTGGAGCACGAAATTCTTCTTTGTCCTGATGGTTCAACCGAAGAAGAGGATGAATCATTCTCAACTAAGCTTCGGCTAGTAAGTCAGTCTGAATTACAAAAGTTTGTTTCTCGACAGAGGATAATGCCTTATAATGACATGATAAGCTGGGCCCTGGACCATATAGACATCCTGGACAGAATCATCTTCATCCACCATAAGACCTCTGTTGGATCCTTTTGACCAGAAGATATACAAGTAATGTATAAATTATCCTCTGAACCTAAATATACTTATAATTCAACATTTATATTGGATTTCGAAAGGAGGGAATGCACTCAGTATGGTAGAACCAACCATGATATAATCAAATCCTAGTGGGGTAATACAACCAAATTCAAAACTGATGCTCATGGCATATATTCCACAACATATTTGGATGCTCACATTTTGTACATCTCCATGATGCTCTGTCGATTATTCAGTAGGAAAAATCCTGCACATTTTACAATGGAATGGGTTTCCATATTCAATGAAGTTGTTAAGGGTTATACTTTTAATCGGTAAAAAATGTTATCATATAACCTAGCCAAGGAGGTTGCCGAGTATAACTCGTTGAAATCTAGAGGACAACATGCTCCTTTTATTTTTCTACATACATCATGGACGCAATATGTTTTATGAGTCCTTTTTTGCTCATGAATTGGAGTTGGACCCTAGCTAGTTCTGAGCCCATACATTTTTACCACTCAAAGCTATGGGAGAAAAAATCCAAATATTTCTTGTATGAAATTTGTCACAATTTAGTGATACCCTTTCATGTGGCTATCTACGGACACCCTCCTCCAAGAATCTCAGAAAAAATTATGGGAAATTTGGGTGCAATTGTAGATTGGTATATTGAAGAAAATTTCTCCTACATCAGAGTATTCGGTTTCCTTGTCTTACCCCATGCCATTCCCAAATTCTTACCTGATAGACTGGTGTGTGGAGAAGTGACTTATCAATAGTGGCAGGAGTAATTACCAAATATTTGAAACCAACACACAAAAAGGTGTGGCCAACTTTTCCCATACAGGTTGGCATGTTCACATTATCTGATTTTGGTCATACAAAAGTTGAGGCTTCATCTTTGGAAGATGTCAAATTGGTTGATATTGAATACAAAAGGCATGATCCTCATAGGGTAGTTGAGAATCATTTATCCCAATTCAATATTTAAAGATACATACATGAAGATCCCCCCTATGACGATGTTTTCAGGGGAGTTAGATCTTATGATGAAGTGGAAAATAGATTACAAAATCTACCTCCAGATCAACAGGTTGGCTTCCTCAACTTTCAGAAGCACAGAAGGAACAAGCAACCAAATATTTTGTAGGGAGAAGCAAATATTATTTCATCCTCACAAGAAACAAGAACTACTGAGCCCCGACAAAGCTTGACTAAGGAAAAAGTTACAGAAGTAGTGAAGAATACAGATGTATTATCTAAAGGGTGAAGACGTCAATACTAGGTAAGCATGATCAGAATTTATTAGTGCCCTTTGAATCTTTCATGAACCTTGGAAATTATTTTCCCCTTTCATCACCAACTACTACTATTGTTATCCAAAGTGTCACGAGTCCAGAAAAATCCACTTCACTCACTTCCCCCATTCCATCATTAAATTCTATAGAAAAAAGTTTTGAATTTCCCAGTTCAGAGGTTATTCATGTAGATGACCTCACACCTATTCTTCCTGAAGAGATTCCTCCATCAAGTTTACTTTTCAATAAGAAAATAAAATCCATCATTAGAACAAAATCTCAACAAAAGGAGGGAGTGATTATTAAGAGACACAAAATGATATATGATGGACAAGGACAAAATGACCCCGACTTTGCCAAAGGGGTTGCATATTCATTAGGAGCCTTTTCCACAACCAACCAATGGTCAATGGATATTCTTACAAAACAACTGCAACATGAGAGTCTCCTGGTTGAACATTTGCAAAATGATATGCAACACATATAACAGACTAGTAGAAGAAAAACATAGAGCAAATCAGACTAGGTTATCAACAACAGATGAAGCAATTGCAGGAGGAATTGGAAGTGAGTGTCCATGATTTACAGGAGAGAAACTCTATGATTTCTCAATGAGACAGTGAAATAGAACAATTGTAGACCCGAATATCTTTACTAGAGAACAAAAGAATAGATAATTTTGCATTTAAAAGGAAAGCATGTGATATTAATGAAAAGTTGGAAACTGTCCAACAAGATTTATATCAAAGTATGGATATCATTCAGAAATATTATCAAATGATGAATAATTCCCTGAAGAATATTCATGAGAAAGAAAAGGAAGCATGTGTATCCAGATCAAAGTTCTAGGAATTTATGGTATGGAGACAAAAAATCAATATTCTCGGGCTTGCCTCTTTTTCACAGTATGAGCAGGTAAAAGGGGAAATGACTTTAAAATCTTGGGAGACAAACCTTGAAGAAAGTAAGAAGTTAGCTAGAGAAGCAAAATAAGTTTGTCTCAACACCCTTTCTATTGTAGAGTTGGAATTGGTTGATTTCAATAGTAGTGTTATCTTTAATACACTGGGTCAGATTGAGATTGAAAATAATAAAGAAAATTCAAAGAAAAATAAGGAAAGTATACAAAATACCATCCAACAAATAAATTAGGTTGATTTAAAAAACATAAATGATATGTTGGTAAAACCAAATTTGCAACACCAAGATACAACTTAAGCAGTCATCAAGATTCGGGAAAAGTTACCATTAGTGCATAAAAAGGTATTTGCATTCAAATTGGATGAGAATGTTGAACCGTCCATATTTGTTGTAGCATTAATGGAAATGTGTGCTCAGTTCAATGAACAAAGAAAATCAATCACATCCATGAGCAAATAAAGGAGTTAATGAAGTGACACCAAATCAAGCATATCTCAACAAAATCTTCATTTTGTTGTTCAGTTTTGATTGTATTCTATAGTTAGAGTGGAAAATGTGGAATGCATAACTACTTTTAGTTAAGACATTTTTGTATAAATAAACAGATCATAGATCTATTCCAGGCTTCTTCTTTCCGAATGTAAAAAATATAACTTATTGAATATCAATACAAAGAGAAGATAGAGATTCTAAGTCTCATTTCTTTGAGTTATGTGATTTCCTTGTATTTCCATTTCCTTCTCATGATAGCTTCTTTCTGTGGCTCTTGAAGATTCAAAGATTACAATTTAGTAATACATCTACTGTGATCTCAATACATCAGAAGTCTGTTCAGTTACAATTTTTCCTCTTTTTTTTTTTTTTTTTTTTTTTTTTTTTTTTTTTTTTACGTAGGTGAAACAAGACCTATAATATGTGTGAATTTTTGCATTTCTGTGAGTAAAACAAGACCTATAATATGTGTGAATTTTTGCATTTTTAATCATCTGTCAAGGCATATCTTCTACTTTTCTTCTACTACGAATGAGGTAAGATTTATCTGTAATTGATGCCTTACTTTATTTTAACATTTTTGTGAATCATTTCAACCCCACATCAGAATTAAAATTACGACTCAGAGAAAGAGATACTGCCTCTGCATTTTATTATCATAAATTTCATTTGAAGTTGCATCTTATAAAATTGAAGGTAGAAGAAAGCATTACAAAAAACATTTCATTTAATCTTTGATGCATGACATTATTCTTCGAGCCTAGAATCAATCTCATGAACAACAGGAAGGAAGGCATGATGACCTTCTTCAGATTGATCAAAATGGAATTCTTAAGGGGGTTGATATTCTTGGTGAAGTAGATCCTTCCTAAATGAATTAACATTATGGAAGAATTCTCACTGTGCCTAGCCATTATGCATGCTAACAACCACCCTCCCAAACACGGGTGAGAAAACATCATCAACTCAATTTATTGGATTTATTTACAATGTGTAGGTTTTCCAAATCAATTTGGACAATAATGAAAAGTGAATGATGGTAACAACTAATCACCATTCTCAAGCGTGCTCACAGTGTTCCCTCTAGCTCAGTTTCCTCTGCCCTCTGTGACTTTTGTCTCCTCTGGCATTGTGCCCTAGATATCCTTCTTCGGTGTTCCCTCACATAGTTATCAAGGTTTAGGAAGCTACTCGTGGTGTGCTCTCATTGACTCTCCTCATGGTGTGCTCTCCTCAGCTCTCCTCTTCTGCTCTCCTTGGTTCTCCTCGTCTAATCTCCTTGTGTGGTTTCCTCACGGTTTTCTCTCCTCACGCGCATGCAGGTTTGAAATGTAATTTTTTTGTTTTTGGTTTGGATTATTATATATAATTAATATATATTATAATTGTATATATTTAATAATTAATATGTATATTTAATAATTATTATATTATATATTATATGATAGGGGTTAATGTGTTAATAATCACCTAACCTAGACCTTGAATATACACCCCCTAACCTTCTAAATCATCGACCCATAACCCATAACCCTTCTAAAGATGCAATGTGATTTATTCCCATTGATCTGCATGTCAAAGTGAAGAAATTCAACCAAGCGCGGGTAAATGACAGGAGTAAATATGACTATCTTAAGGTAGCCAGATGCCTCGTCATCTAATTAGTGACACACATGAATGGATCATTAAAGAGATTCCCCATTTTCCATAGCTATTATATTCTAGAGAAACCACATCCAAGGGAATGGGATTGGCATAATTAGCGGGGAAAGAAGACCCTCATGTTGAGCCTGACTCTAGTCCTAACCCATTCATAGTTTGGGAAAATTAGACCATAACATTTGTCTTTGGGATTCAAATTGATGATGGAAACAAGTGGGTGTGTGAGTCAAATTTAAGTCCAAAAACCCTCCCATATCATTAAGGCATGTGAATACTCTATCTATGATCTTGATGGTATAAAAATGAATGAGCTTCTCCTGTGTCAACCAATTTGTGTACTTTGAAAGAAAAATAGGGTTTATGGTTTACATGATGAATTGATGATGGAAACGAGTGGGTGGGTGAGTCAAATTTGAGTCCAGAAACCCTCCCATATCGTTAAGGCATGTGAATAGTCTATCCATGTAAAATTTCAATGCATACAGAAACAATTTGAAAAAATTTCAACGTTGGCCCCATTCACAGGTCATTGTTTCCCATGTTTAGTCCTAGTACAATGTGTTTTCATTGTTCCTTTTAAAATTCGTTCGACAGTACACACGATCATGCATCTAGTACTACAAGGGCATATTTTTATGGTGTTGATTAAACAATGAATGAAAAACAAGGATTTTTTCATCACAACTATGACACACATACATTGTATATACATTAATGTAGAACCTGAAAGAAAAATGAATAAAGGTTGATGCAAACTTAAAACTTGTGTCAATCAATTTGTGCACTTTGAAAGAAAACTAGGGCTTATGGTTTACATGATGAATTGATGATGGAAACAAGTGTGTGTGTGAGTCAAATTTGAGTCAAGAAACCCTCCCATATCGTTAAGGTATGTGAATATTCTATCCATGTCAAATTTCAGTGCATACAGAAACAGTTTGAAAACATTTCAACGTTGGCCCCATTCACAGTCATTGTTGCCCATGTCTAGTCCTAGTACAATGTCTTTTAGTTGTTCCTTTTAAAATTCGTTCAACAGTACACACATTCCCACATCTATTATTGCAAGGGTATATTTTTATGGTGTTGATTAAACAATTAATGAAAAAGAGGGATTTTTCAATATCACAACGATATGGTTCAAACAAAATGAGGTCGAGATCGGATATATAGAGTGGGTGTGTGAGTCATATTTGAGTAATTTGGAAATGCAAGTTCTTATTTCCACATAACTCATGCACCAAAGTCCCATGTTTTCAAAAAATTTCAACAAAGATTCTATAGAAATGACAAACACGTTCATCGAAACTTCGTTGATGCAATACTATGACAACAATGATGACATCTACGATCATGATGGTATAAAAATGAATGATCTTCTCTACTAATTTATCCTCTACTAAACAAGGCCAACCACGTGAAGGTGGAATCTCATATGGCCCCTCTCCTCCCCCTCACATCACTCTTAATTCCCCAATACCCAATCTATAAAATAGAAAATAATCGAAAGCAACCTAGTAAGATTCATGCATAGAAACTAAAAGAATAAAAATTACTGAAGGTAAATGAAATTATGTGTTTGCAAATGATATTGTTAGTTTACCACGTACTTTAGTATATTGGTGACCACTTTCAGGTTTAACATAATAATTAAACAAAATGTAACATAGGATATAAAAATGTCACATAAAACTTAAAAACATGTAATTAACCCATGACATATGTAAATTATTTTAAGATAATAATTCATACAAATTAAAATATATAGTCACATACCTGATCCAATTCAACATTTGTATAATTATCCTTATTTTGTATCTTCTTCTTCATCGAACTCAAAATCAGTATCATCATCCGGTTCAGAAATGGTGTTGAAAGGATTAACGATATCATCATCGTCATCAATGCCATTTTCGAGCATATTTTCATCTACATCGTCATCAATAATTGCATTGTCTCCTCTGCCTGGATCATCTTCTTCGTCTTCTTCATCTGTCGACCCTGCATGATCTTTTAGCTCTATTTGATCTGGCGAATCATCTTCTTATTCAATATCATCTTCTTCCTGTACATGAGTATACTTAACTGGCCTTCCTCTTGGATCATATCTAACAAAAAATGACTAATCGCTCTCACCTGGAACATTTGAGTAAATATTTGAGTAAAAGACCAGTTCACATTGGCTTGGAAAAACATAGCGATCATGTCCTCTTTCAAACATTTTTGTTTTAATCATCGGAAATCAGTTGGCATGCCGAATAATAGTTGTTTCCTCATCGCGCTCATGCATTTGTAACCTATACCGTTTGACGTCGAACATAACTAATTTGAAGGAATTAAAGTCACAATCAAGTATATCATTCAAATACCCATAGTATCTATTTTCATATTCTCGGGGATTTATGTCACTCCTAGAGGAAACATTAGTGACCTATAATATTGTAGTTATCCCACTATCAGAAGTTTTCCTGGTTTCATCCAATTGTTTGATAAGAAATTTATGGCCATTACACCACATAGCCTTGTGGTGTTTCAACTGCAATATGCCATATATGTAAAAGATACATTGTCAATTAATAAATTAACATATTTATATAACTTGGAAAGTATCTTAAAAATATATAAGTACACATGTAGTCACATTAATATAATATAAAATAACTGAATAAAATGGGTGAATTTGCTTGCCTGTCCATCTTTCAAACCATATGCTAAATCAATTTCCTTTTGCGTAACATTGGCATCTCCGTTACGATGAGCTTCTCTACCAATTCAGACAGTCGTTGCCATGATAACCTACCACCATGATGTTATTTACATATTTCAATCCATACATTCATCCAATCAATATTGTTTGCAATGTATAAATGCAGTGCATCCCAATCGTGAGCAACTGAATCAAAAAATCACAATTCACCAATATTAAATATTAGTTATAATGTCCATGGTAAATATTATTAATTTATGAAATAATAGATATTAATATATTAATGAGTATGATCAATATATACACAAAAAATTAAAAATTATATGTATTAATATAAATCTCCACAATTATTAATATATTACCTCTCATTTTTTTCATTCTACCTTTCCCCAACAGGTTCTCATGATCTTCATTTTTTTTTAGGGAGTTCACATCCCAAATGCAATCCACTACATGCATAGTTGGAGATGCTGATTTAGGAAGATACTGACTAATATACACCATGGATTGATATACCATATATCCCTCCACCATAGAACCCTCAGGACATGCTCTTTGTCTAACCAAATCCTTCAATGATTTCAAGTGCCTCTCCACCATCCACATTGACCTTGTGTGTACAGGTCCACAAATTTCAATCTCCTCAACTTGGTGTATGAGGTAGTGCTCTTGTGCATTGAAAAATGTTGGAGGTATATAGTTTTTCATTTCACACATTAGTCGAGGAATTTATCTCTTCCAATACTTTATACAACCTAAATAGGGCCTAATAGGGAAAATAAGGAGGGCATACGTGCTCTACCAAGATCAGTATAATATACCACACTCTACTCTAGGTTTTCAAATCCACTCTCACCCATCTCTAATCGTTCTTGGAAGTGCCCTTAAAAAATAATAAGTAGTTATTGTGCCGGTAGTCAGCCCCTACAATAAAAAAAGAAATGTGTGTGTGAATGAATCAATGAAAAATTAAAGAGTGACATGAATTTGGTTCTTTAGCAGTAGCATGGGAGGAGCATCCCTGTCACAAAAAAGGAGTAGATATAAGGGAGCTTTGTTACATCTGTCCCTGATTGATCCAGATAGCTAAATTTTTCTTGCTAATAATAAAGAATCAAACATGGGCTAATGCTAGTGCCAGTGCTAGTGCCAATGCCAATAACTCAGCTTAGATTTGTGGGGAAACATCGATAGAAAGCTAGCATCTTCATGGATTTATTTCAATGACAACCATCTACATGAGATAATGACACAAGAAAATAACATGTTTCAAGATAACATAATATAATATATTACATTACAAGTAAAACACATGTCATTAAGTACAAAAAAAAATTGAAAGAACATTTTGCATATAAATCATAACTACTTACCTCATATATTTTCCAAGATCATATATAACGTGTTTGACGTTGTTGTCAAAGTCGTTTGAGAGAGATAGCGGTAGAACATACTGTAACAAAAAAAATGAATCATTATTTGTTTCGACCAAAGTAGAAAAAAAAAAAAAAACTTAAAAAATGTATAAAGACAATATGTATAAATATTTATACCAAAATTATTACCTTAATGAAGGTATGCCAATCATGTATTTTTACCCCACCAAATTCACCTTTCTTTGTTAAGATATTATTTATGTTTGAAGCAAAACTCGTGGAAAATTTAATTCTTTGAATGACCTATTTTACATCATTGCTTTGTTGCTCTGTTAATAACCATGGAAGGTTATTTCAGTCTATTCCATATCTATTTGATCGGATCACACTTCGCATTGCATGATTGGCTTCATGAATGTTAGTACAAATTTTGACAATTTTTTCTTTATCCCTCCTACCATCTATGATTCACCATAACGTTTATGTCACATTCTTCCAGATATGCATTGTATCAAACAAATGAGTTATTTTTAGCTCCTCATAGTAGGGAAACCTCATGAATTGAGTGGGATAACATTTCATTCCTCGTGGAAGCCCATTATTAATACCTTCATGATGGCGGCCTTCATGAAGCATAAAAGAAATCACAAAAATAATTATCAAATACAATGAAATAAATTCAATGATTAAAATAAACATTTAAAACATTACATATATGATACATACATAAATTGCGTACCTTGATGGTTTCTATTATATTCCAACCTCCATATGTGAGGTGTCATTCTTCGTGGTTTTAAACTAGTCTCTTATTTGCAATTGAAAATATGTTTTTTAGTAGTATGTTACCTATAGTTCTTAGGGAGGAGGTGCCTATACTCATCAAACAACACCTTTCCTGAACTTTTTTAATGACGATACTTCATCTTAGGACCACAAAATGGACATGAAAAATTACTCTTTGTCTGAAGACCTACAACAGATGGATTAATGTCAATTATACGATGAGATTTTTTAAAAATTAAACATGCAACATGATATATTTAAAAAATTGTATAGTATTAAAGAGAAATAGAATGCTACATACCACAAAAATGTGTTAGTCCCGGGGCATCATGAATTGTCCATAAAATTATTCCACAGAATTTAAATTTATTCTCCCCGATTGGTTTACAGATGTCATACATAGTGATTCCATCCCATAGCTTTAGTAGCTTGTTGATAAGAGGCTTGATATATACATTCATATATTTAACTTGGTACTTACCTAATTGTTTGAAATTACACATAATTACTATAACCATGATATGTATATATAATTAAATAAATAAAAGATATTATGAAAAAAATGAAACAAATGAAAATGTTACATTCAAAAAATTAATGGAAGCAAATACCTGGAACAATCATTGTCAACATTATGTGCTCCCTCTTTATTGACATCCAAGGAGGAATGTTATTGTTGATAAAAAAAAATATGCCACAGTGAGTAAATAGACCTAAGCTCTATGAATGGATTAACATCGTCCACTGCCAATGAAAGCCTAACATTACGAGGTTCATCTTTGAAATCTGCCCATTTTTACTCAATTTCCTTAAATGCATAACCATCGGTAGGAATTCGAAGAACACCATCTCCACTTATGTTACACACATGGTAAACCATAAATTGTGCTATGCTTTCACACCTGAACAATCGCTGCAAACATGGAATTATGGGAATATGACGAAGAACCTTTCGAGGCACCCTTTTTGTTACTTGATCGATTCGATATCTACTGATAAGACATTGTCGGCATTCTGTTTTCGAATCATGTTGTCCATAATATATAATATGATCATTATGACATGCATCTATAGTTTGATAACCCATTCCAATGTCTTTCATAATGGCATGCAAATCTCAACATGTGGGAGGTAAAATATTTGACGATGGTAACAAAAATTCACCTAACAATCTACAACATAACAAATAACTAGTTAATGTAAAGAATATTAATCGTAAAAATTACATTCTTATTTTACACATTAATTAACACTAAAAACAAATAGAAAAAAGTCAGCATTTATGTATATGAGATGAAACATATTACATACCTTAGGATCTGTGTCATACAAGTGTTTGACAAATTATTCATAACCTTTAAATTCACTAGAAGAAATGTAGCAGAGAGAAGATTTGTTTTTGAGCCTTCATAAAGTCATTTATTGGCCTTTTCTAATAGAGGTTCATCATAAATACCATCACTGTCCCCATACTCATCTAGTTGAGCAAACAAATCTCGGATCATTTGATTTTTCCCATCATCTTCTTCCATGGGATCATTAACTTGATTTGTCCCATCATCTTCTTCCATGAGATCCTCATTTGCTTGATCATGTTCCTCAGCTTGTACAACATCATTTCTACTAGTACTACTTGGTGCAATATTCTGCAGAAAGTTAGAGGGNTCTTCTTCCATGGGATCATTAACTTGATTTGTCCCATCATCTTCTTCCATGAGATCCTCATTTGCTTGATCATGTTCCTCAGCTTGTACAACATCATTTCTACTAGTACTACTTGGTGCAATATTCTGCAGAAAGTTAGAGGGAAAGTCTAACTTTATAATTACAAACAATCATGCAAAATTAGTGTGTACTATAACAAATATTCAAACAATATATATACATATATATTATTTTATATAAAATCGACAATATAAAAACAAATAATGAATATATAGCTAATTACCAGAGGACGATATTCATTTGATCCCCCATCAATGTGCCCATATTTCTTATAATGTTTTGTATCTGTTGCTATTAAAATTATTATGGGACGTGTAAGGAAACATTTTTTGCAAGGGAAATAACATCTACCATCACCCTTTTCACCCGCTTTACTTTTTTTCCCACCTCTAATATTCTGCGACATTCTTCTGCACAAAAATATCATTTCTAAAGTTATGAACCGTTGTTGTTATAGCAATTAGATTGTCGCAACATCACTAATTTGCAAAATATTTATAGATATATTTTTGTCACAAGAGCAACGATAGTTGACCAAGTCAATGTTGACATTGTCAAACAGTGTAATGGTCAATGTTGACTATGTCAAATAGTGTAACGGTCATCATTGAATCGTTTCTCTTGCGACGATATCCAAAGATCATTGCAAGAGAGACGAGAGTCCACTATCTCCACGGTCGTCGTTCTTGTGACATAGATTTGGTTTCTTCACTCTTGTGATGATAGCCAAAGTTTCCATCGGAAGCGTGACGAATGTGGGTTGGATTTATAAAAACATTTAAAAATTTAATTCTTTATCTTCAATTGTGCTACGAAAGGTTACCTTCGTTGCAAATTTTTTGATATGTAGTAGTGTGCCTTTACCTTTGTGAGAGGCGATGCTTTCAAGATTTCAGGCTTTGTTACCCTAACCATATGGTGGACCTGACTTACGATTGTTCGCCTACACATTGGTTATATCATGGTGGCTTTAGTTGCTTGACATAGGTAGCCACATAGATTATTTGCAGGGGTTATTCTACAGGTACCCCGAGTCAGATAAGGATCAGACAACACACAACCTTTATGGAGGATTACCTCTCTAGGGGGATCTGACCAACTGCATTGATAAGCCCAAAAGGGCCCTTATAATTGATTCTGATACCCTAGATCTTTTGAAGGGAGTCTCAAGCCCCTCTTGGGTGAGGCATACCTACTTTAGTGAGGGAGGCCCCTTTTCAGCTACTATATCTTGTTTGTGTGCATATTGGCATTTTTTTTTAATTTTGGTGTGCTCTTTGATTGTTAGTTGGCCTTAGGATTTTTTTTGTATCTCAAGTCTTGAGTCATCGTGGAGCCAGACCCACTTCCTTGCAGTTCTCGTCATTTGTTGAAGTTACCATTGCATCTTGAGTCTTTTCCTTCTAAAAGGCGTAAAGTTATCAACTGTGGTACACACACCTCCACCTACTAGACTTGTGGTCATACAAGTATGAGTATTGAGTCGAGTCAGAAAGATACTAGGAGTCCTTTGACTCCCATACCTACCATAGTTAATGGAACTCCTTCTACGCCTTCGAACACTACAGTTGTAGTGTCGGAGGTTCCAATCATCATTCCTATCCAACCTATGGTTCCTACTCAACCGATAGTGACAAACCCCTTTGGGTCTATTTTTGGTACACCTAGGTAAAATACTCAATCCATCCCTATGAACTCTAGCTCTTTCTTGTAGTATTTTGAATCTCACATCGCAATTTTCATCATCCATTCCAGTGACTAATCCTATTATTGGACTTGGGAGCAGGGCTCCTCTACATATTCCACTCTCATTTGGTGGGGCTCATATTACCCAAATGACTCATATGGTTGGAAGCCAACCTCATTTTCACCCTGGGTATAATATTAGTCTTAATGCTCCTAGATGGAGTAATCAATCAAGTGGACAAGTTGTTGCTTATGTTCCATCCTTTACACCTACCTCCTCCACACCGATTTCAACCAACACGTTTGGCATGACGAATCTGCCTCTATCCTCTAGATTTCCACCCCGGGGAGGTCAGTTTCATACTTTGGGAAACCCCCAACTAGGAGCTTCTCCGGCTAGGGGAAATATTTTTAACCCTCATTATAACATTCCTACTAGAATGGTGCCCAACCAACCCTTTATGAATCAGTTTGGAGTGGGGTTTTACAATCTTGAAAAAGGCCATGGTGCATACCAGAACCCTGGATGGGCTGTGATTCCCCAACAACAACCTTTCCTAGGAGCATGGGCTCAGATTTCGCAACCCCAAATCCCTTTTATGGCCACGCTTAATTTTCCAGACTTGTCAATATTAATGAATGACCCAGTGCGTCATGACCCGACATGGCCCCCCGTCCCCACCAAGATTCCTTCGGATATTGTGAAATTCGAGGGAAATACTAGTGAGGATCCTGGTGATCACATCACTAATTTTCATATTTGGTGCTCTTCCAATTCCCTAAACAACGATTCTATTAGTTTAATATTTTTTCAACGCACCTTCATGGGGGTTGCAGGGAAATGGTACATAGAGCTACCATGGGAAACTTACAGGAATTTTAATCAGATGGTTTTAGTCTTCCTCAACCACTTCCAATTATCGGTTTATTACGATGTCAGCATAGAACTTTTGTCGGCCCTCCATAAATACAAATCCACCCATATCTCAGATCACATATAAGAGTGGCATATACAGAAGAGGTTGATCAAAGCCTACATTCCTCAAGAGTTCCTTTTGGAATGGTTTCTTAAGTCTTTACTATCTTATATTTCAAAGGATGTCTCTACATCTAGGGTAACATCTGAAGGGGAAGCGATTTTTAAATCCCAGTAGTTAGATCTCATATATGTTGAGTCTGGGATGTTATACAAAATTCTTCCTCACTCACTGAGGTCAAACTATGACCCTAGAGAAAATATCTGGCCTCATGTCGATGACATTATAGGCTCCACAAATGTTAAATATATAGACTTGGTGACAAGCCAATTGAAAGAGTTGTCTCTAAGTTAGTCTGTAGGAGGACAAGTTTTGTCTATGTTCTCCACTCCCACTAAGTCGACGGATGTGCATTATGTACAGTCGTCAACTAACCCAAATGGTAACCAAAAACCACGAGGGAATAAAAAGAAAGGATGTGGTAAAACTTGTAAGGGTGGAAGAAATAATAATAAACCTAGGGACAACGTTAACAATGATAGATCGAACAATAATGTTGGTGAGCACAAGAAAGAGAAGAGGAAGGTGATATTCCCTTGTAAGATTTGTATTTATGATCACCTTACCCACTTGTGCCCCAAACTTGAGGAAGCTGCGAAGATCTTATATCTATCGCCCAATGTGCTGACTAATCCTTTTTCACATAATCAACACATGGCCTCAAGCTCCTCTAATGTCGGAAATGCAACGAGTGGGAATAAAAACCCTCTGGCGCATGACGATGACAATCTATGCATAAATATGGTCAAGTCTCAGATTAATGTATCCACTCGGTCTCGCGATTACAGTTCTTCATAGGTTGTTTTGGGTCTAGAGTCTCCCCCTCCTTCAGAAACGCCTTTGCAGATCGAAAAACTAGAGCCAAAAACCTCGTATTCCGAAAGGAGTACTCAAACTCTCTACCCACAACCCTAATACTAAAGCCTCTTGTTGAGGGGTCTGAGATCCCTTTAACTCAATAGTAGGAACCAAACTCGCCTTAGAATCCCAATTATACTCTGTAGCATTTGATGGTGGAATGGTTTTCCATATCTTTCGATCTAGATAATTTATCGATGGGCTTTACTTAGTGATTGACATGATATCTTTCTGTGAAAGTTCCTTCTTCAAATTAAATGTTCTCTTTTTGTCTTTTCTTTCAATAGACGAGTTTGGTAAAATGAGGTGTGCCGGTATAAACCAACTGATAGAAGTGATTCTTAACTACTGAAGAAGTCTGAGCCTGGGATAACCCTCATGCTCAAGCATGCAGATGACGATATTCACACTATTACAAGTCTAGTAATAATACATTAACTTGTTGGTATTTGAACAATGACTGAGATACAACTATTGAAATAAAATATGCATGCAATAAGATGAGTGCAAGAAAATAGTTTCCTTAGCTCTACCATCAATCACACATTAACACAACGATTTACTTTTCATCATTAAGAACAAAAGAACTGTTAAAATATTGAAACATATAGCTTATCAATAGATTCATAAACTCTTACTTGTTACAACATCAATTACCAAAATAAAAGTTGGAAGTAGTTCCTTATCAATCCAATCACATAACGCCTTGATGAAAAAAAAAGTTGTATCTCTAGTTCTAAACAAAACTTCTCAATTAAGGTTTCTCAGAAATAGTTCTTTACAATTCTAAAAAAAAAAGGGTCTTTTCCCAAAATCATCGACCCTTTCTAAAAGGTCAATCCCCCTATTTATAAAGAATCACTAACTAAAAATAGTTGCTACAAGTTTGTATTAAGTAAAACAAAATATTTCCATGTGGTGCTTGATCTCTTTTTCCTCTTGAAATCATCTCGAGGTTCTACTAGAGTGGATGACTCTTCTCATATTCTTACCACTTGACGAAGAGATCCTCACATGTGTTAGCATACGAGAATCTGTGTTGATCCATCGGAGTTGCAAGCGTTTCCTTCACTTCCACTACACATTCTTTATATTTGGCGACTTTGGAACTTAACTGTTGTAGAACTGCATGAGCCTTGATCAGATGTTCCATAAAATTCTATATTTGACCTAGTGTCATGCTTACCACCTGTGCGATCTCCACTCCCCATGTTGAGTCTTGTTCTGCATGTTTTTTGACTATGTCATGTAAGTCAAAAAAGCCTTCGGGTGAGCTGAACTCTAGGAGGTCAATGTCTCTCATCTCTCGATTGATCTTTTTCCATCTTCTTTCACACTCAACCCATCTCTTTTGTATTTATCGTTGAGGTTCTTGGGCCATACTTACCTAGTATTCAGTTGCTTTCCTAATCCAAATGATGTTTCTATCCATTAGCACTTGGATACCATGCTCCTCTACATCGTGGCCCTTCTGCATTGTGTTGATGTAGTCAATTCGTTCTACATCTTGGTATTCCTTTTCATACCACCTATCCATGTCCTTACAGGTTGCTAGTGCCATAAGGGTATCTTCTTGATAATAGGCTACATATGCAGTGAAAATATGTCTTTCGCTTGTGAACTTTGCATATGCATCTTAGAACTCACCCTTCAAAAACATTGTGGCTTGTGTTGAGTCTTGGTAATATTTTGTTAAATGGTGCAGATGGTACATATCCTTCAGTGCAGTGGCTAGTTCCTTTTCATCTCGCTTTGCTCGATCCAATGTGGCATCAATGATAACCATCCCTGTGCCGATGATATCATATGTCTTTGTGTGTTCTGTTTTGAGAAGCTTCTCCTTTGTGGTGATGAGAATCGAGCTATCCAGCATGAGTCTTCTTTTCTTGGTGGTTCTCCTCATGATATCTTTCCTCTTCCTGTCATAATCGATCACCTATATATCATCAACCTCATCAATGGGCTCAGGTATTTTTTGTTCTCCCCAGGTCAGAGTGTTGTCTGAGCTTCATGCTGTATGTATTTTTTCTAGGACCGGTTCTTGTACTTCTTACATATGTTCCGATGGCTCGACATCCATATGGTGTTCATCAACTGGTGAGGTATTGGAAAAAATTGAAGATTTAGTGATAGTATCAATACTTACTTGGTGATCAGTTGTCGAGGTGCCGATCTCCAGCTGTTGCAATTCCTCTTTTTGTCCACCTGAACCTATCTCATCCCTGGAGCTATATTTCGGGGTCCTCTATAGGTCGAGAAACTCAGTTTCTAAGACACTTTCGAACTCATGGTCACCCTACAGAGGGTTTGGAATGGATGCATCAAGAATTGGAGCAGATGTCCCCCCTAGTTCTTTCTCCTCTATAATTGGTATCAGAGTTATAAGTGAGACCTCTGAACTCTCCTCCTCATCATAAATGGTTATCAGATCAAACAAGGGATTAGGCACACCCATTTCACTTGGCGTTCTTGGAACCTCATACTGGGTTGGAATGTTCACCAACAATTTGGCCGGTGGTGATGGAACTATGGTATTTTCCAGACCGGTGGTTTCCTCTAGTTGTGTTGACTCTGAGCCATTTATCTCCTCTCTTATTGTGATTGGGTCGTCCCGGGGGCTCCTCATCATTTCTACTAGTTGAGGATTGTTCTCTAGCTGGTCGATGACTCTTTGGTCTCCTTCTAGTAACAACAACCCCCTCCTTTGTTCCTTTGTGGTTTCTGCAACTCTGATTTCTCCTCTAACCCTGAGATCTTCTTGACCCAACTATTTTATCGTTTTGACCTGTTCATCCATACTCATAGCTTTAAAGAAATGTTGAGCTCATATTTCTTTCAATATGACCATACTAATGAAAATAATGACACTGTGGACCTTCTCGTTCTTGAGATCCTTCTCTTCCTCTTCCTCTTCGATGAAAACCATCTTTGCTTCGTTCTATGAATTGACTTGAACCTCCTCTAAACGGACTTGGGCTTCTTCCTCTTCCTCTAAATGCACTTCCTTGATAATTCTGTGATTGTTGTGGATTTATATTATAATTTTGATTCTGATATTGACTTCTACCTTTGCCTCTTCCTCTATGCCTCGTAGAAAAATCATGCTCCACTTCTCCACTAAGTAAAAATCCACTTAATTAATCAATATTCATTGTATTTAAATCTTTGGAAACCATAATACTAGTGGTGACCATCTGAAACTTGGGAAAAAACACTTCTTAAAATCTTCTCAATTAGTCTCCTTTTTGGAACATCTTCACCTAAGGACCTTATCTGATTAACAAGATCTTGCATCTTTGTGATGTAATCATGAATAGATTCATTACTTTGCATGTTGGCATTTTCAAAATTTCTCCTTAGTGTTTTCAATTTAGCTACATCCACACCTTCATATGTATTCCTTAAAATATCCCAAGCTTGCTTAGATGATTCCGCAACATTAATTCTTGTAAATATAGATTCTTCAACTGCACTCCCTATAAGTGAAAGTGTTTCATTATCTTTCTTAATAATTTTCTTTAACGCTTTCTTTTCATCATCACTTAATGTTTTGAATTCATCAACAGAAGGCATAGCATATCCATCAATTACAAGCTCCCATAAATCTTTAGTGATGAATATAGGTTGCGTTTGTTTTCTCCAATAGAAATCATTTGTGCCAACAAGTTTAGGAAACACAATATTGCTTGTCGCCATGATACCGAATGAAGAATAAATAAGAATGAGAGAGAATAAGAGAGAATACGCAAAAACAACACAAAGTGTCCCACTTCGCCCAGGATGAGAATCAATGTCCCAAAAAAATTGGGACTCAACCACCACCAAAAAATAATTCTTTTATTAATTTTTTATTACAATGAAGAGATAAAAGCTCAATTATTCCAAAGGATTACAATCAACACTTATTATAGATAAAATATTATACATCCTAAACATATGACATGTTAATCACCTTTTGAAATTCATTCCAATAACAAATACTCTTTCATGGAAAGAAGGTTCCACCACCCTCTTTAATAATCATGTGTGAATGTAATGTAATCCAATTATCTCGACTATACCAAATGAAATACTCAATGCACTCATCAGGTTGTTCCACACACAGGTCATGTGATGCATCAGATCTATCCACGCACCATGTCACTCCATGCACATCATCTCCACTCTACTACAAGCTCAATCTGTGCAACCTCATAATCGATCAATCCGAGTTATGAAATTATCTGCATAAAACTCTACCATGACCTCAGCTCGCAGGATCACATCGCAAGCCACATATTCAATCTGAATTATGGATATTACCTCGCAGGCTCCCGTATCTGAGATGAAAAATGGGCTCGATTCTTTCATAGTTTCTCTGCCCAAATATTAACACCAGAAAAGAAACGCAAATACCAAAAAAAAATGCGCAAATACCAATAGGAGTGTGCAGCTGAAGATCATCTAATTATTTACTGGTCACATTGAAAAACAAACAACGTGCGCATAGAGAATTACCTTCCTAGAACTGCGTGGATAATTACACCAGTCTCTTGGCTGACACACTCCTTGTTCACGCCAAAAATTCTCTCTCCATGCCGGTTCGATATGTACACTCTTTCTATTGTGGATATGAGTTTGTGTCTCTTAGCAAACTCACTTCATATAACCAATTTCTCATTCATTAAATTTTCTCAAACACCAAATGAAGAAATACACCAACAAATAAGGAAATGGAGCAAATAATACAATAACAATGAACACTCAACTCAAACTTTCTCATTACCAAAGCATGATTTTATGCAATGAGAGATGTTACGGGAAATCATATTCTCCTACAATATCTCAACAATCTCTTCAATAATATCTCCATGAATCTCTCAAATATATTTCCTAACCTTAATTATAATTTCTAGATATAACAAATAACAATAATACTAAAATAAATTACATCTAGAATATGATAAATGAATTATTATTCCAACAATGTTTGGGTTATCTTTTCTTTGTAATACCTCCTCCCAGTTCTAAGCACATTCTATAAAAATATCATCTTCAAACTTGTCATGCACATATGGCCAGCAGAAAGAGACTTGTGAAGCGTGTTGGAGAACTAGGCCTTTAGGGTCATGCTTGCAAAACCGGCCTGTCGGGAACATGTATTCCAGCTGACTCAAACCCTCTTGTTTAGATTTAGCAGTGTCCTTCACTATACAAAACCCTATATGGAAATCATAGGGTATGAATGTAAGTTTCGTGTCCTTCACCAAAGTGGCGTTATAGCCCTGCAAGATAGTCTGGTAACTAATTTCTCCTACTACGAGCCGGTCTGGGACGTGGGCAGGGAGAAAATGTGGTGCTCCGGTGGCCCTGACCACCCGGATGTAGGTTGTGGTTTCATCTAGGTACCAATGGATTACTTTCGAAATCATTTTCTTGATCGCTACAGATAACTTTGGGAATTCCTTTTTGAATATAATGAAATAAATCTGAGCGATGAATTCATCGCAAATAATAGCATAAGACTTATTGTAAATGTTTTCCCATAGGATGTCGAAGTAGACATGTACACGAAGCTCTGTGACATGCCAGCTCAGATTCATATCGGCGAAGACATTCCTTACGCAGATTACATCTAGAAAATATGAGGCCATGTGAAAAGAGGGCACTTCTCCCTCCTTTGGTGATTGGGTCTGCAGTATACTGGTGCTCAATTTCTTGGAGATAATCGCTCCCCGATTGAAGCTACTCCCATAAATAGCCACAGTGTATTCCATGGGCATCCATGCCTTCGAGAAATTTGCACAGTCTTTTTCTCTGTATAATCGATAGATTAGAGCCATTAAGTAGATATATGGCTCCCTCATATTCATTGTCCTATACCAGTCGTTGCTCCGGTTTGTAAATTTCTTGTCTTCCTTCCACCAGGAGGCCATTAATCGGCTAGTGTCATGGAATTCGTAGAAATTCACCACGAAATCTGTCTTCAACCGCTCCTTCGGGTCCCTGATCTCGTAATATTTTTTTACCTCTGTCGGGAGAAAAAATCTGACACATCCGCCATTCTCATCATTGATTAGGCACTTTTGCGCGTATGTGTGGTCGATTATCCAACTCAAAGTCTCAATGCAAGGAAACACTGGAGTTCGGCAGGATACCATATGCAAGCACGACCGTCGGATATTCGGGAAAACCTAGTCGTCGAGCACCCTTACATCTGGGTCGTTGTGTGGGATAAACTCTGGGTAATCTTCCTGGTTGATTCTGTTGAATAAATCTCCCCACTGTGGGAGAATTATTTTTTATCTAGTGGTTGCTTCTATATCACCGAAAGTAGGGGGCTGAGTGAATGCTTTCTTAGTCGATGTCTTGATGACCGGCTCCGCTATGGGATAAAACTCCAACGACCTCACTATGCCGGGAGAAGATCCTTCACCAATATTTTCTTCCTTTAATTTTGGTGCCCTCAGCGAGCGTCTGGTCGTTGGATTCCTTGGAGACATTTTCCCTATAGATAGAACAACATTAGACATTGTGTTGTAGATAGGATGTTGATACAAAAAATTACGACCGTCGAACTGATAAAAATTAACACAGACCTCTTCTTCGTGCTAGCTTAACCTAGTTTTTTTGAAAGTTTGAGAATCAAACACAACTCTTGAGATGCTCTCTTTGTTTCTTCGGATTCTCTGGAAATTGGAAACTTGTGTGAAGAATGGAGGTGTTCGAAGATGTCTTATTGATTTAAACAGAGATAATACTTACCTTATTGCATCAGTTCTTCAATTCAGGGTATGACTGTGGTTCTACAAAATATGTTGCCATATCTTCATTATGTTCAAGATTAAATGTAGATGTAGGTTAGCGGCGTAGGCACGAGCTATAACGTGGTTCATCGGAGATTTCAAATTATCGTTGTTCAATCATCACACGGGGTAGCAACATATGTGGAGAGAAACATTAACTATCCTATTAAATGGCATAATCTAAAAGTATCTCGTGTTGAAAACATCCCATCATTCTGCTAATTTAACGGGTGGATCAGGAGTCGAGGATTTTCTTTAGACAATGTTTGTTGATATATCTTGGAAAAAACTTCGACGTTGATCCATCCTTTCGTACAACGCTGATGTGGAAATGCTGACTTGGAAGTGTGACTAGGCCACGGGGAAACCTAAGGTGACTCGGGATGAAACTAGGCCGTACAAAATGTCTATGCGGCAAAGACACATGGCGCTTGAAGTCGGCGTTTTCATTTAATCGTGTTATTCAGAATCGGTGACTTTCATTAGCTAAGCATTTTAATCAATAGGTCCTACCTTACCGATGTCGAAAATGCATCGGGGATCGACGATTAGCGATAAGTTTAAACAAGTGTTCTAGGATTACCCCCTTCGAAAATTGTCGATGCCGAAAATGCATCGGGGATTGGTGATCGACAATATGTCAAGTAATTTTTTTTTCCATGATTTAAATATTTGATAATTCACCGACCCCCAAAAAACGCATCAATGATCGGCTATCGGGGGTTCATCATGGCCCATGTCAAATTTTATCCCTCTCGTATTTCGTCGACGTCGATGGGAAATCGATAACCTCCTGAATCTTCTTTGAGAACAACTAGTGCAAATATAATCTATTTTTTACCGATGTTGATGATACATCGACGATCGGTGATTATTGTTACTATGTGGTCATTTTACTTTCTCGGATTTTTCCGACGCTAAACATAAGCGCGGGGGTCACAATTTTAGTTGTAGATTCTTAGTTAAAATTCCAAGTTCTTTTTAGACACAAAGATTTCACTTTGACAGGTTCAAACAAATCCGATTTTGATCAATGAAGAGACATACAAATGAAATTAGTGATCCCTCCACAACAGACTCAATTCAGAAAGCAGAACAAAATAAAACAAGTGGTACCCAAAAGAGACAAAATTTCATAAAATCTTTAAGTGTGTGTTGAGCGCTCAACACTTCCCATAACTATTCTATTATCGAAGATCTGGTTCAAACCCATTGTGTGATGTCGTCTTTGGATGTACTCCATACATGTCCTTCACATAGGAATGCCTTGGTATCTGCGTTAGGAGCTCTAGACCTATGTGTCTCTAAGGTTATCAAGTTTGACATCACGGATGTGAAGCCCCACTTGCCTTACCACGTGGCCTTTCAAATCCATGTGGATTACTCAAAGTATACCATCAAACGTACTATTATTGATGAAGGCGTTGCAACGTGCGTGATGTCCCTAACCTGTTGGAAAGCCATAGGTTCTCCAACCCTCTCTCAATGTCTGACTATGTTGACCGCATTTGATGGTCGTTCTTTCTGTCCCCACGGTATTCTTCCTACCTTTCTGGTCCAGTTAGGTGGAAATAACGTGGAGGTGGATGTCAAGGTGGTTGATGCACCCCTTGAATATAACTTATTACTAGGGCGTAATTGGACTTATGCTATGATTATAGTCATATTGTTCGTTTTTCGTACTTAATGTTTTCCTCACGAAGGGAAAATCGTGACGATTGATCAGTTATCCTTTGCTCATGCTAGTCCCAATGCATCGGTTGGACCTGCGATCCCCATGATCGACAATTCTCAATTGGAAACTGAGGATATTTGTGTCATAATGTATTCCTCCCTTATGGGTACCTTTGATTTCGTGGCACCAATTCATCACATTTATGCCATGTCAAGTAGGTATGCTTCGTCAATGAGGTTCGTTCCTTTCTAAACTTCGTATTTTAATGATCCTTGGACCCTACCTTCCCCGACCATGTCTTGTGAAGGTCAGTCACATATTGGAATGGCAATGCCACTGTTGGCGGCATAGATAGCGTATCAGGTTGTTCTTGACTCTTCTGTTGATCCATATTTTGTGTCCTTTTAGACTGACGAGGAGGATACTTTTCTTAAGCCTGTATGGGCCACTTCATCGTCTTGCTCACATGATTGCCTCGATGATAATTTACCTTCCGATGAGTCAATATTAGAGGCCATGAATGGTTTGGATAGGCCATGGGATGATATGAATCATTGCTCTTACTTCCTACCAGAGCTTGTTAGGATTGAACAAGACGATTTTAGATCTACCTTGAGTGAGATAGTTGGTCACACTATAGTTCCACTTGATATGCATGGAATTTATGTCGAAGGAAACATGGCGAGTATTTATCCTACCGTCATGATCGATATCTCTCATATTCCTGGTAAAATTGAAAATGTATATATCGGTGCAGATTGTTCGCCTGAAGAAATTCAGATCTACACCAATCTCTTCAAAGAATTTAGTGATGTATTCGCTTGGTCATATGAAGAGATGTCAGGAATCGACCCTCGTATTATCGAACATGAGATTAAAACCTACCCAGATGCTAAACATGTTCGACAATGACCTAGAGATGTTAATCCTAGGAAGGCCCTCGCTATTAAGGCAGAGGTGGAAAAATTGATTAATGTCGGTTTTATCTACCTAGTTCCCTTGACTGAATGGGTATCCAATCCTGTTCTTATGAATAATAAGCAAGGAACCATCTGTGTGTGTATGGATTTTCGAGACCTGAATAAGGCTTGTCCTAAATAAAACTTCCCAACACCTTCCATTGATCAGATTCTCGATGAATGTGTGGGAAGCGAGGTTTTTTCTTTTATGGGAGGATTTTCAGGATACAACCAAATTCAGATTAAACCCGATGATCCGGGATATTTTCATTGTGACTTATAAATAATTGCATTAAATGAGCATAAATTAAAGTGCACCATTAAAGAAGGGAAAACTCAAAAATGAAGAGACATAAGCATTAGATCTGAACACAAAACTTGATAATGGAGTTTGTCCCCGGTGGACTATGTCTTCAGGTCCTGCTCTCAAATGGGTAGGCTCTTTTATTAACTCAACAAAATAATTTGGAAAAATACATAAGTATACCTCATTTTGAAATCAATATGCATAAATAATGCTCAGATCATAAAACAGACAACACCACTGAATTCGTGGCATCAAATTACCCAAAAAATATTGTCTCCATGCCTCGATCTGATTCTGTCACTCCAAGGCCCAAGAAGAATTATGTCTCAGTTTTTGTGCCCTCTGCAACCTGCAATAATGACTGTACCCCACCTCGAAAATCATGCTCAACTGGTCGTACGATATGTGCCTCTTCCCCTTGTGGTTGGGTGGATACACGTTTTAAGTAATAAATTGGGTGATATGTACCAAGTGGTACCTGTGGCCTAGTGATTAGGGGTGGAAATGTTAAGGCGTAGGCTTAGGCGGAGCTTCTTGGGTCAAGCCCCACAGACTCTATTTTTTGGTTTGTATTTGTTATATGGAATATATGTTACATACTCGTTCCGCTAACTTTATCGGTGTCGCTAGAAGGTCCTCCAACGAGATACTTGTGGCTATAGTTGGCATGGTCTGCCAGATTTGGTGGACACGTCAACCAATTTTTGTTTCAAAATTAGTTCATGGGTTGTCCTTGTGCATTTCCCACCTACCACGTTGCAACCCCTGATTGGGCCACGTGGTGACCTCTCATTGGGCCACACTACCCCCTTCCAAGTCAACACGCCACGTCAACATGCCACGTCATCATTCCATATCATTCGTAGGGACTATACAAAATTCCACGTGGCACAATCCAATTGGTCCACGAATCGGTCCAAAAATCCAATAACCGGGTGAGACGTGGAAGCCTCTGGTGCTGCCACATCATCATGCTGACATCAAAATGCTTCGTGTAACTTCCCTTCTCCTTCCACATGCATTTTAAAGATGATGACTTCATCTGTATGGATCTTGACGTCAGCAGTACGGATGTTGACTCATCCCCTCATGACTGGGCTAGGTTGACCAAACTTTGACCGTGAATATATTTCAATCTATAACTTCGTTTGACGAGTCGTTTGCGTCGTTAGAAATCTTGTGACGCGCTCTTCGTGATCATGCCATTTTCACTGAGTTTTGGGGACTTTGAATTGTTTCCCTTTCTCTATCTGCTGGAGCCATTCTAAGTGTCTCGAGTTGCCTCTGTGAGTTCTGAGTTGTTATTAGCCTTTTCTAGATCCTTTTTGGATCACACCTTCCCACTGAGAGCCTTTGGACCAAAAAAATATTTCATCAATCAACAGGTAAGTGAGGGAAAATTCCCCTCACTTTTTCCTTCTTGATCCATTTTGCCTTTCTTGGATGTGTTTCTTTTAAGACTACTCGAAGATAATCAGCATCACCCCTTCATAAATTCCTCATCCTCCTGTCCAGAATGATATCTTCCTGTATCTCATCCAAGTACTCAGGTGCAAACTCATCAAATGAAGGTATTGAAACTTCCTCATCTTGATCCATGATCATGGGAGGCTAAAAAAGTTTCAAGTTCTCAACATTCACAACTGAGTAAATCTGCATCTAAGGTGGAAGATCCAGACGAAAATAATTGGTACCACTTTTCTCCAAGATAGTGAATGGTCCATGACGAATGGGGTTGATTTTATTGCCTTCACCCTTCAATCTCTCCTTGTTGATGTGAAGCCATACCCGGTCTCCAACCTGGAACTGATGATCAACCTCGTGCTTGTCTTGTTGAGCTTTATATTGCGCTTTACTTTTCTCCAACTATTCCCTGACTACCTGGTGTATCTGTTGGGTCCTCTGGATGAACTTGCAGGCTCTGTCCTCTGTTTGTTCTTCATTCACATCAGCATCTCTCCCATACAACAAGTCCAAAGGAACCTTTGGTAGGTACCCAAAACATGTCTCAAAAGGTGAAATCTGAGTGGACGAATGTAAATCTCGGTTGTACGCATGTTGTACATAGGGTATTTGTTCATCCCATAACTTGGGATGCTTGTTGCAGTAGCCTCAAAGCAAAAGTACCTTTGTTCATTTTACCACCTATATCTATCCATTGATCTGTGGATGGAAAGAAGTGCTCCTCTTCAATTTGGTGTCCATCGTTATCCACAAGCTAGTCCAAAATTTCCCAAGGAATCGAATATCTCGATCCGAGACGATGGATGTGGGTAATCCAAAGTGAACCCAAACACACTGAAAGAAAATATTAGCAGAATACTTAGCAGTGATTTGTTTTTTACATGGCATCAAGATACACATCTTGTTGAACCTATCCACTACAACATACAAATAATCATGACCCCCTTTGGTCATTGGTAAACCCCCTACAAAATCCATGGAGACACTTTCCCATGGATGGGATGGAACATGAAGTGGTGAGTATAGCCCCATTTTTCTATTAGTGAGCTTACAAGTAGAACACATCACACACCCCTTTACATATTTAATTACAATTTCCTTCATTTGAGGCCAGTAACAAAACCTCTGCAAATGAGCCATAGTTTTTCCTACCCCAAAATGCCTAAACACAAGAGAAGTGTGAGCTTCTCGTATTACATGGACTCGTTCACTTGTAGTAATACTTATCTATCCAAGATGGTAGAGTAGTTTTCCCTATAGATAATAGTTCTCTACCTGTGCACCAAGGGTTATATTCACATATACTTCCTTAAAATCTTCATTGATGGCATATTGTTCTACATAGATATCACGATATAAAGAAGTATTCTTCAAAACAACAAAAGCAATAATATGAGGTCTAGAAAGCATATCAACTACCTTGTTACTTGTACCCTTTTTATACTTGATTACCAAGTGAAATTATTGTAGAAAACCCATCCACCTATAGTGTCGATATTGTTGCAATTTTGTTCGTGCTTGAAGATACTGTAAGGGATCATGATCTGTATGTATGATTTTTTTCTTCCCTAACAAGTAGTGCTTCCATTTCTTTACGCTTTAGACTAATGCATACAAATATTTATCATATGTAGGATAGTTAACAAGAACTTGGTTAAAATTTTCAGAATGGTAACAGATAGGCTTACAATATTGTATCAATATTGCACCCATGGTGTATCTAATGGAATCTTTCTTGATCTCAAAAGGTTGTTGAATATTCGATAGTGCTAATACTGGTGCGATACTGATCTTCTCCTTAAAAATGTTGAAAGCCTTTTGTTGTGTTCCTTCCCATTGAAAATTTTTCTTCACACTAGTTAAGGCATGCAAAGGAGCTTCTATAAAGGATAAGTTGGGAATGAATATACTCCAATATTGGACTGCACCTAAGAAGCTTCAGACTTCGGCTGCACTTTTTGTCTCGGGCCATTTTACAATTACATAAATTTTGGAAGGATCAATTTTTAATTGTCCTCCTCCTACAATATGACCTAAGTACACAAGTGCAGTCTTGCCAAATTCACATTTAAACAATTTTACATACATATTTTCCCTTTGAAAAGTATCCAATACTTGCTTTACATGCCTCACATGTTCATCCCAAGTCCCGCTAAAAACAAGAATGTAGTTTAAATATACAATCACAAAGTCATCTAGGAAAGGCCTAAATACATCATTCATCACACACATGAAATTTGTCGGAGCATTACAAAGCCCAAATGACATAACTGAACACTCAAACAATCCTTGTTTGGTTTTAAAGGAATTTTTCCATGCATCCTGTTCTGTGACTCTGATTTGATGATATCAACTACACAAATCCAACTTAGTGAAATAAACAACATTATTCAATTGATCAAGTAAATCATTTATGCGAGGAACAGGGTATCGATTTTTCATCGTGATTTTATTTAATTCCCAGTAATTGACACACATTCGCCATGTGCCATCCTTCTTTGGCACCATCACGATCAAAGAACCACAAGGAGATGAACTGATCCTGATGACCCCTTGATCCAATAAGCCTTGTACCTACTTCTTGATCTTTGTCATCTCCACAACCGACATCCTGTACATGCCTACATTAGGAAGAGGATAATCCATCTGAATATGTATCTCATGTTGGATTTCCCTCTTAGGAGGTAATCCATCTGGTTCCTAAAAAATATCATCATACCTAGAAACAATATCAATGAATTCATTTTTATGAGATGGATCACACCCTTGGAAAGCGTCGAATGACCCGACATCTTTCTCTCTAACAACCATGAGTACATATCTCTTATTAGTGTTTATGAGTCTTTTCATTTGCCCTGCACGTGTTGTATTTACCCTCATGCTGTGAGATCTAACAATATATTCCACTCCCCCTTTAGTAAGGTGGTATTTGTTCTCATGTCGAAAGAAGACTTCTTTTCTATCATAAATATAAGGACTTCCCAACACTATGCCACATATATCAAGTGGAACAACATCCAAATCCACTTCATCAATCAACTTTGAAGCAATAGAAAATCTGATCCTACATTGTTTGGTGACATCAAGTTTTTCTTTATCACATACCCAAACAAGAGGATAAGGCTTTGGATGTGGTTTCGCTTCAAGACCCATCTTCTTGACAAGTGCTTCAGATATTAAGTTTACTTGGGAAACCTGATCAAATAATGTATCTATCTTAGTATGTTTAGATACAACTCTTATATTAAATAACTCATTCCTCTTTCGTTCATCAACATGAGATTCATTACTGGAACTTGAACTAACATGAAGAGAATCTTTACCTTGTACTCCAACCGCTGTGATATTTCCTTCATCTCCTAAATTGGAAGCAAGATCTTGTTGCATTGTAGAAACAGTCTATGTCTTCCCCTTTCCACCGAACTGTTTTGGTTTATTTTCTAGATGCAGTTTCCAACAGTGTTCTTCATCGTGACCACTCAATGAGTGCAAGATGGTTTTCCTCCTTCTCTCGTTACTGTATCAATCTTCTTGTCCTTCCTTTTAAACTTGTTAAAAGTCTTTTGTGGGAAATTGGAAGTTTTCTTTGTGGGATCTTCTTAAACATGTTTCCCCATGTTCTCAAGGTGAGTGGCTTGCACACAAACTTCGTCAAGACTAGTGGGGTTAAACAAGAGAAAAGTATGACGAATATAACTGTGAAGTGAGCCAATATAATTCATTAAGGTTTCATAAGAATCCAAAGGAATATTCAATGCAAGATCTTTCTTCCTAAATTCTTCTGTGAAACTTTGTACAGTTTGACCTTTACGTTGCCTGAAAGTTTGTCAATCCATCATTGCTTTATGTAAATACCCTAATGGATAAAATTGCTTCCTTATCATTGATTTAAATTCTGACAATGAGGAAATAATATTACCACACTTACTTCTATCCTGAAGCTTGCTCTCCCACCATACAAGAGCGGTGCCTTCCAACCGAAGAGAAGCCAATTGTACTTTAACTTCCTCTTCATCAATATCTTGGACATGGAAATACACTTCAACCTATCGGATCCAATTATCTATCTTTTTAGGATTATCATCTCCATTAAACATAGGTAAATAAAATTTTACATCAGGATTTAATAATGGTTTCTTAAAAGAGGCTTTATGGCTAGAATGATGAGAATGCTCAGAGGAAGAAGAACTAGAACTTGAAGGTGAAGACAGAGGCTCAGGAGGATCTCCTCCAACCCCTTGGTTTACTAAAGCATCATCATCTGCATGTGCTTCATTTTTCTTCCCTTTTTGATTCATCCTCTTCTCGTAATCTCCATACATTTGTTCGACCATTTCTGACATGCGATAAAGGACCATGTGAAAGTTTTTCTCCTATTCATCACACTTGTCCTCTTCTACCATTTTCTTGCTTCGGGATGCACGACCAAATTCGAGATTGGAATTCCTAAGAGTTCCTTCACCCTACTTATTATTTTCCCTAGTAAGCATTCACACTCAACAATTCAAGTCAAAGATGACTACTCTGATACCAACATGATCCAAGATCTTTTCATTTTGACTTATAAAGAATTGCATTAAATGAGCATAAATTAAAGTGCACCATTAAAGAAGGGAAAACTAAAAAATGAAGAGACATAAGCATCATATATGAACACAAAACTTGATAATGGAGTTCATTTCTGGGGGACTACGTCTCTGGGTCCTGCTCTCAAATGGGTAGGCTCTTTTATTAACTCAACAAAAGAATTTGGCAAAATACATAAGTATACCTCATTCTGAAATCAAGTTGTAGAAATAATGCTCAGATCAGAAAACAGACATCACCATTGAATTTGTGGCATTGAATTACCCAAAAATGATTGTCTCCATGCCTTTATCTGACTCTAGCACTCCCAGGCCAAAGAAGAATTGTGTCTCGATTTTCGTGTCCTCTGCAACCTGTGATAATGACTATACCTCGCCTTGAAAATCATGCCTAACAGGTCATACAGTCCACGCCTCTTCCCCCCTGTGGCTGGGTGGATACAAGTTTTAAGTAATAAATTGGGCGATATGTACCAAGTGGTACCCGTGGCTTAGTGGTTAGGGGCGGAAATGTTAAGGCGTAGGCTTAGGCGGAGGTACTGGGGTCAAGCCCCACGGACTCCGTTTTTTGGTTTGTATTTTTTATATGGCATATATATTACATACTCATTTCGCTAACTTTAGCGGTGTCTCTAGAAGGTCCTCCAACGAGATAATTGTGGCTATAGTTGGCGTGGTCCGCCAGATTTGGCGAGCCCGCCAACCAATTTTTGTTTCAAAATTCGTTCACGAGTTGTCCTTGTGCATTTCCCACCTGCCACTTGGCAGCCTCTGATTGGGCCACGTGGAAGCCTCTCATTGCGCCACGCTTCCCCCTTCCAATTCATCACGCCACGTCAGTCGTAGAGACTGTACAGAATTCCACATGGCACGATCTGATTAGTCCACAGATCGGTCCAAAAATCCAATAATTGGGTGACACGTGGTATCCTTTGGTGCTTCGATGCAAGATACCAGATATATAAAATATGCAGAACAGAAATGAAATGCTAGAAATGACAGAATAACAGTAAAATATCCAGCATAATCATCACAATACACAGAAATGATATACGAAATAGCAACAAAAATAGCACTTTGAATCAGATTGCAATGTTCACAGGCCTCTTCGAGGGGGCAACCTCCAGTCGAGCAGCGCTCTGTTACAATAATATCCAAGCTAGGGTTTTCATACCCTCGACCCTTATTTATACTAAATATGTCTATTAAGAGAAGCATCTAGGGGAAGATCCTTCTAGAAGCGGAAGCTTCAATTAGGTCTTCTTACATCCACCTTATTCTATTTTATTGAAAGGTCTTATTAATATTGACCTTTATTACATCCGAATACATTGATCTACCTATGTGCGGGTTAGGACCTTAACATGTCCGCCCCCCTTAAAAAAAGCCTTGTCCTCAAGGCTTGAGATGTGGAAACTGCTACAGAATGGTAGCTGGTTCCCAAGTGGCATCTGCTGGAGTCATATCTTTCCACTGTACTAGCACTTCCTTGATGGTTCTCTGACGCAGGCAACGCTCCCGCTGGTCCAAAACTGCTTCTGGTTGTAGCCAAATGGATCCTTCTTCAGCTAATTCTG
>SNQJ01S0019792.1:81965-97656 GCA_010110895.2 Picea sitchensis
TTCCCGAGTGTTGTTCTCGGTGACACTATAGCAGTCCGGCGGCCGATAGGTTTATCTAAAGAGGGCTTCAGGAAATCTAGGTCGATCCGTACACAGGTGTTGTCTGATGCGCTACCACTCGAAGGGGTACCAACAGTGGTAAAATATTTCATTACAATCATCATCCTAGCAATCTTACTGATATATATATATTCACATAGATCCACATTATATTGATTTGTGGCTATGATTTGCCATCTTGTAGCTCCATTGTGTATGTTTTGTGGCTGCGATCAATTCATATCATAGAGGTATGGATCCACATTGTATCTTTGGTGGCCATATCCTTAGTCAGTATTCTCATGGATCTGTAGTGTATTGGTCATTGACAATGCTTTGAGTCATCTCGTATTCTGAGCATAGGTATGCCTACCTAGAAAATGGAACGTATTTTCATATTGACTGATGATTGTTTGCATCTTCTTCCAGGTTCTCCTACTCCAACACCCTTGAATTGAATAAATTGTAAAGTGTTTCGGCCATCTGTTTCTCTTATGACCTCTCACTTTAGGGGGAATTTTTTACAGACCAAAATGTCATACTTGAGTGTCGCACCCTAAGTGTTGCAAGTGTTGCAAAGTGATGTATGCATCGTGTTAAGTGTCACATGCACTATCGCAAGTGTCATATGAACCTTACCAAGTGTCGCATTTTCTTTTTTGAGTGTCATAACCCATTGACACCATGAAAACAATTGTCACAATCCCTAATTCATGTTGGAAGAAGAATCCTCGTCATCTGACAGTCGAAACATACATTTTTCTTGGAAACAATGACTATTTTTTAGTATTTTAAAAGAGTGGCGCTCCCCTACCCATACTAGGGGGCACCGATGCTCCTATGGTCTTGTTAGGTGGGTGTCATGGTGTTATGTCTCTCATTGTGGGGTACCAGTCTTGTTAGAAATAAATGTGGGATCTCCCGCCTTTTCCTAAGGGTCGGCTCTTGATGGATGAGGTTGGTTTTGATCGACTCCTATACTATGGATTCATCTTAGGATCAAATCCCAACCTTAAGGAGTCATATCCTCAACCATTTCCCTCATTTTCTCATGGTGCTTGTGCCTCTCAAGCCTACATATTGAATGTATTTCCAAGGTGAAGGGGGGGGATTAGAGGTATCAAACCTTCGATTCTCGAGGAAGCATTATCATTTTGATCTCAAGATTCATGCAAGGGATAGACAAGGAGAGCTTGGAGAAGTGACTGCATCATCAATCATGCTTTGTAAGTGCCTTTTTTGGCTTTCCAATTAATATAAACTAGGTCTATTCCCTTAGAGTTCATGTGTGCTACATTTGCTTGTCTATTGTCATTTCAGTATTCATAGATATATTTTCTTTATGTAATCATCTAGAGTAGGAGGAAGATTTCCTTTGCTAGTCTTCGTAGGAATTCAATTGCATTGAAGAGCTTGGAGATCAAGCCCAAGGATTGGAGTAGCGAGAATGAACATCGAAATAAGGTACGCCACATTCTTCTTATCTCTTTCTTGATTGATTGAGTTAGATATATTGGGAAAGTAGTAACCACTTGTTCACTTTTGTCTTTGGACCAAAGATAGGAGTCTTGGTCCAAAGGGGAGCTTAGCCTGTCCGTAGGGTAAGATTTCTCACAACAATCCACTTTCTTCACCTTCTTTCTCTGAGTGCAAGTATTTCTTAACTTTCATTGATGACTTCTCCAAACACACTTGGGTTTAATTTTTAAAACTAAAGAGATAAGTGTTTGACAAGTTTTTGGCCTACAAGGCCCTTGTAGAAAAACAATATGGACATCAAATTCAAAGGTTAAGAATAGATAATGGAATCGAATGTGTGAACAATAATTTTACAAGTTACTACACTACATAGGGCATCCAAATGCAACACATTGTTCCATATACAACACAACAAAATGGTGTTGTTGAGAGAAACAATCACACATTAAAGGAAATGGCTAATTGTATGATCCAATCTAAGGGATTAAGTCTTCATTAATGTGCATAAGCCATTAACTATGAAAATTACATAGTAAATCACACTCCCATAAAGGCTCTAAAAAATATAACACCGAAATAAGCATGGAATTAAGTTAAGCTAGATGTAATCCACTTTCATGTATTTGGCAGTGTAGCATGGGCTCACATTCCTGATGAGAAAAGGAACGTTTTATAGCCTAAATGTGAGAAGTGTATTTTTGTTGGATATCCTAAAGATGTCAAAGGTTACAGACTTCTTAAACTCATTCCAATGAAATTATTATTAGAAGAGATGTTAATTTTGATGAAAATCTCTTCTCTTGTGAGTATAATTCGGTGTTTGTGCCATCTTTGGATTTCCATCCATCTTCGGCATTTTTGTCATCTTATGTTCCTATTATGGTTTCTTATTCTTCAGATGATGACAGTGGGGATGAAAATCCACCTCTGCGTTCTCACCTTCCTCTAGATGAATCCATTGAACGCAAACCTACACCAACATCGATGCTTTCGATATGGGTCCATTCAACACAAGAAGTATTTGGTGATATTGTTGGTGATCCTTCAAATAAATGTCAAACATGTTCACAGTGCCAATGAACCTCTTCTCTTTTGGCTCAAGTTTCAGAGACTCGTGATCCAAAAGCATTTTCAAAAGCTTCAGGTCATCCATATTGGGATACAACAATGAATGAAGAGTATTACCCTTTAAGGGTGAATGATACTTGGGATATTGTACCTATTTCGAAAGGAAAAAAACTTTTCAGGTGTAAATGGGTGTATAAAACTAAGTATGCATTAGATGGAAGTGTTGAAAGACACAGGCCTGATTAGTTGAAAAAAGCTTCTCTCAAGTTGAAGGAATTGACTATAATGAAACCATTTACCTTGTAGCCAAAATGAATTACATTCGCCTTGTTCTAGTCCTTGTTGCCTCACATAAATGGGAGGACCATCAGATGGATGTTACATATGCCTTCTTACATGGGGATTTGCAAGGATAAAACTACATGAAATAACCTCCTAGATATGTCTAGAATGACTCCAACCTTGTTTTTCGCCTTAAGAAATCTCTTTATGGTATTAAGAAAGATCCTCGAGCTTGGTATCCCAAAATTGATATCTTTCTTCTTGACACCATATTTTCTAGATGTCATTCTAACCCTAATGTTTATACCAAGAAAATAGGAAGCCATATTATAATTCTTGTTCTTTATGTTGATGAAATTATCCTCACTGGTAGTGACCCTAAACTTTTAACATGTGAAATCTATCCTTAAAAATAAATATTAAATGACAAACTTAGTCTATCTGCATTATTTCCTTGGCCTCCAAGTATTGCAAACCAAGGAAGGAATTTTTCTTTCCCAGTCTAACTACGCTTGTGAAATTCTTCATCGCCTTCACATGGATGATTTTAAACTACCCCCTTCTCCCTTCCAATCTGGAGTCAAACTTGTTTCCACTTGTACTTCTTCTAAAGTTAATGCCACTTTGTACCATCAGCTAGTAAGTAACATATTATGTTTAACTCATACTCTTCTTGATATTTCCTTTGTTTTTGGTCTTGTTTCCTGGTACATGAAAACACCCCATAAAATTCATTAGAAAGTATCTAAAAGGATACTTCAATATGTCTGAGGTACAATTCAGTTTGGAATACATTGCAGTTCAGGGGGGACTCTTTTTTTGGTCGATTTCATTGATTCAGATTGGGTTGTCAACCCTCGTGATAGAAATTATATTGCATGTTATGTTTTCAACCTTGGTTTTGGACCTTTCAATTGGGCCTGTAAAAAAAAATAGGATATTACTCTTTCTTCAGTAGAAGCAAAGTACCCAGTAGTGATTAATGCAAGTCAAGAAGCCTTATGGCTTCGATATATCCTTTCAGAGTTTGGCTTCCAGCAGCATCGTCTGACTACCCTTTGGTGCGACAATCACAGTTCCATCAAGATCACCAAAGATCCATTTCAACATCAACGTAGCAAACACATCGAGATACACATGCACTTCATCAGAACGCTCATTCATGATCGAGTTATTGAATTTCTCTTTGGCCCTATAGAAGATCAAGTTGCAGACATTTTCACAAAGTCTCTTATAGAAGCGAAGTTTTCCAAACTTCAATCTATGTTGAGAGTTTAGAAGGTTTTCATTAAGGAGGGATAGGTTCTAATGCCTCATTCCTTCTCCTATTGTATCACCTTTGTAAATCCTTCGATCTTATCCCAAGTTGTTCTTAAGGGGTGATGTTAGGATATTTAGACACTTAGGAGTTAGTTAAGATCAAATTGGTCTAATGTGTCGTTAGATAAAAGTGTGTTTCTTAGTTTGTTTCTTTAGTATGCATTTGTAGTTAGGTAATCTGACGATCGCGATATGTTTCTGACGTAGATTTATCCAACGGCTCATATTCTCCTCAATATTAACAGCTACATCGATATGTGGCTTAGCACCTGATTGGTCCATGATCTTTATTTAAAGAGCATGGAGGGTCATTTGTCGATGATCGATTGTGAGAAAATATTTGTAACATTTTCTTTTTGAATTAATAAATTACCTCAAGTGGCCATGTTGGTTGGTGCCATGGATGTTTCCCCACAAGGGTTTTACCATGCAAAAACATCGGTGTGTTGACATTTGATCTTGTTGTGTGAGTGATTACTGAAGGTGTTCATCCTCTGTTGAAATACATGTGTTGTCGAACAATATTTTGCATTGATGTAATGGCTTGTTCACTAAGTACTTTAGAGCTTCATGATTAGTAAAGAATGTGAACGGATTTTCTAGCAAATAATTTCTAAATTTTTGTAGGGTGAAAATCATAGTTGGTGCTTCTCTTTCTGTTGTCGAATAAATTTTTTCTGCTTTATTGAGCTTTGGATAGGTGTATGCATTAGGGTAGTTGAGGATGTCATCGTATGGTTGTGCTAATACATATCCAACCACGACATTTGATGTATCGAGATCTACGTGAAATTTTCTTGTCCATTCAGGAAACAATAATATAGGTGCTTCTACCAGATTTCTCTTTAGTAATTCAAAAGATTCTTTGCATTCCTGACTCCAAAAAAAATCGACTTATTTCCACAGTAGCTCATCGATTGGGAACATGATTTCGGAGTAACGTCAGATGATTTTTTGGTAATATCCTGTGTGCCCAAGGAATATTTTAATTTGATTTTGGTTCACTGGAGGTTTCAAGTCGGGAATTATTTTTATCTTGGTCATGTCGAATTTGATATCGTCTTTGCATACAATATGTCTAAGAAAAATACCAATTGGAGTGGCAAAGACGCATTTTTTGTTGTTCAAGAATGGATGAATTTTTCAGCATCTTTCTAACATCATCCTTAGCCATTGAATTTGGTATTTAAGCAAGCTATAGATTTTCCAATCATCAAAATATACAGCCATCGTTTTATAGATATATTCTTTAAAATATTTTACCATAATCCTTGAGAAGAATGTGGGTGCATTCTTCAAGCCAAAAGGCATCGGCATGTATGCAAACAATCCAAACTCAGACACAAACGTCATTTTTTCTCAATCTTCTGTGGCAATCAGAACTTGATTACACCTAGAGAATTCATCTGTAAAAGAATATAAATCATGCATTGCACCTTCGTTGATGATCTTGTCGGCTAATGGCATTAGGAATGGATCTGTTACAATCAATTTGTTCAGGCCGCAGAAATCGATGCATATTCTCATATTTTTGGGGTCATGCTTTTTGGGTTGCACTGCCATTGGAATTTCCCATTCTAATTTATCTATGGGGTAAATGATGTCAGCGGCTAACATTTCCTCAATTTATTTCTTCACAATGGGTTTGTATTTGTGGGAAAAATTATATGGTCATTTATTAATTAGATTAGACCCTGGGATGAGGTCTATTTTCATATCCCCCATCTCTTATACAAGTTCTTTAAGATCCTTGTAATCTTGAGAAAAAACGTATTGATATTCCCGGAGTAGGTCGACTATTTCTATTGTTTGTTTTTCTGACCAGTAATCGCCTATCCGTGTCAGTTTTGGTTAACCGCTAGTCAAAATGATGAATTATTTGATTTTGACCTCTGCATCCATCCATTCGAGAGGTTTGGATTCATCCACTTGACGTCACCTTCAACAACCTCATTATAGATTGGTGGGAAATCAGGTTTCTCTAAATCATCCTTGTTTTTCTTAGATACTGTAAAAATAATCTTCACATAGTTGTTTACTCCAGGTGGCTCCTCTTCCATCTAAATTTTTTGATGGTTTTACCTTAACCTAGCACCCAAGAGTTGTTTCGAATAAAATTTCTTTATTAAACAAATATACAACTAGGTTATCAACAAAACATTAGCCGAAGCATAAAACAGAAACCAAATACATTACACAAGATATTTCTCGGTAAACTACCCTTGGAAAAACCCTTGCGAGAAAACCAGATCTATGATGATTTTATTTATATAAAATTAGGGCTCTCGTTTTGGGATAATGGCCCTTCTGAGAAATACACTGGAGTAATAGCCTAGCCCTCATGGTTTTTATTTCCTTCTTGTTTTTCCTTGGCCCTTACCCATGCCCCTGCACACCTAAGTTCTCACTCACTCTTTCTGTACCATCATTGTGTCGTGTGTCTCATCCTCTCACCTAGGTTGTCTTTTACTACCTTGAGTTAACCCTAATTATAAAACCCTATATACCCTAAAGTGATCAACGAATGAGATATAATCTCATGTTCACTTTACATCTAACAGTTAGGACTTAATCAACTCACTTAAGTTACTAATGCCACCAAAATTAGGCATTTAACTTAATTAATAAAAATATCATTCACTTTAATAATTACTCATAAAGTGAACTTCCTAAGGCTTTCTGAGAGTTTACAAGGAAGACTTCCACATGCTAGACACAAGCCAATGTGGAAGTACATGTTCGATGCTACAAATATCAACACTCCCTCTTAGTGAGGAAGGTACTTCCACTCTCTGGAAGTGACTATGTCTTATCTATCTGATATGCTACCATGGCTATTATCCAACCCGCCTGATTGACTGCTCCCTCTAACACGAAAGTTATCCCTTCCATCTCACTCAGACCCATCTTCAAATACATTTTACTATCTTCCCAGACCCATGCACGGATCTAGCTGCCTACTGCCCAGACCTGCTCCCTGCTGCTTGGACCCCTATTCGAGGCTTCCTAAGGCTTCCCACAGCCTCATGTTACTCCCTGAGTCCTTTTTTGGGTTGCATGGAGCCTTTCTGTTCATTTCCCGGATATATCATCTTGTGTGTGGTTGACTTGTGCATTAATTGTTGTCCTCTCTCCTTGGAATTCATGTCCTCTTTCTCCTTGGGAATTTTTCCCTAGTTTGATGAAATGTTTTCTCTCCTCTTTTTCTCTCCCACTTACACTCTATCTTCTCATTAAATTAATAATGAATGTGTTTATTTCCCTAGCTTTCCTTTTTGTCTCTTCATGAGGAAGTTATTTAGTTAATTTATATTTAATGTATCAGATTAAATCCTAGGCCACTTAAGACCTATGGTTATGATATAATCACTCATTATCACAACTTAAGTCACTTTATTCCTCATAAAGCAAAAAATCACTTAAAATTTATAAATATAAAGTTTATATATAGAGACCACTTTATGTCCCCCACATGCTAAGACATCAAGAACACGTAGAAAACCATCCAAGCTACAAAAATCAACAGCTTTATCCTAGAAAACTTATGTTTTCCATGTCCAGTTGACGAGTGCTTATATTATTTTGGTCATGGCTCGATACAAAATTGCAAGTCGATGTCGACCCTAGGTCAACTTTAGCCTTGCCTTTTTTTTTGACTTGATCATGGTTTGGTTTTTCCAAAAAAAATAAAAAAATAGATGTTGTTTCTCTTAACTATGCCTCCTCAAGGATAAACTCAAAGTCTCTTATGAAATTTTCTTTTATTTCATTCCAGTTGAAGGTGTGACTACATGCTTCTTCAATTTTATACCATTTATGTGGTATATCATCTAGGGTGCTTGGAAACATATTTTGTCAAACTCTTTCGTCTCTATATTTGACTCTTCTCCATTCATTTTCAAACTGGTGGATATGTGCCACCAGGTCAAAACCAGGTTTGAAAATTGGGATGTTGACATTTGGTGATATCTTCCTTCCTCCAAATTGCTCAACAAAGTAGGTTGTAGCAGTTGTCCATGTTTGTAAGCGAGGAGAATGAGTCTCCCACCAACAAGTAGCCTAGCCAATGAAAGATTCAATAAGGCTATGTACTCAACTGTGTTCTCACACTACTTTTGACACTTCATTGGTGTGATCTGACAAAGATTTTCTCTCATTGAAAAATAGCAGTGGGTCTGTCTTCAAGTCAGTCGAGATGAGTGTTGGTGTTTGTTTTATCTTCTTTTCAAAAACAATAGGAACTGCTTGGATCGAGAAGCATGCTCGTGATTTTTTTATTGGTATGGCTTCTATCGACCAACACTCTTTTGCATTGGACTAATAATTCTCTATTTTCCAGTTATATAATTTTGTGTCTGGATTATTCCCAATGGAAAATGGGGTACCGAATAAGATCTCACCTTCTACATTCGGTTCGACATTGTCTTTCTCCTTTTTCATGATCTAATATAGGCGTCAAGCCTCTTGATATTAATCTCAAGTTTCCACCCATGGCTTGCCTTCTTTTGGGTCGAGCGATATAATGATTTTCCTACCACTTCCTTTCAATTCGATTCTATCTCTCTCAAGAGAGATAGTTGCTTTCATATTTCAACCCCAAGGTATTCCTACTAATGCGGAGTAATAAGGGATACATTCGAACAAGTCGATTACATCGAAGTCGACCGACATCAGAATTCTCATTATGTGAGTTTTTTCATTTTCAAGCGTTCCAATTGGATCTATATATGTTTGGGCTGCCAACTTCAGGTAATTTATCATGGGTTTCAATGGAGGTCTTCCATGTCATTTCCATGTATTTCGGGGAAGGATGTTAACTTGTGAAACAAAGTTGACAATGACTTGTTTAACCATATTTTCTTCAATCTCCAAGTCAACATGGAGATCATAATCATTCATGTGTTTTTCCTGTGTCAACTCTCGAATAATTTTATATGATCGTTAACCTTCTTTATATTCCCTTAGGATATTGAGCAAGTCGATCAGTTGACCGACCAGATTATTTTCTTTTATTAACTGAAGGAACTCATCTAGGACAACGTCTTTAATATCTAATGGGTTTTATTTCCTTCCCCTACTTTCGCTTGCTTTATCTTGATCGATGTTCCTGAAACATTTCAATGCTTCCCGCATTAGTTTCTCTTATTTATATGGGTCGAGGTAGGTATTTTGATTTCCTAGTTGTCGAGTTGGTGATTCTCTGTAATTATCTCGACCTGTACCCGATTTTGTTACAACATGGATATTATGAGTTTAAAACCTCTTGTTTGGGCATAGTATGTAAAATATTCACATTCCTTTTATTCACCAATTTTTCTAGTACTATGGGACAATCTTCGAGTTAGTGATCACCCACTCCACATATGTTACAGAATTTCAAATTGGTTCTATCTTTAATGGGATAGTTAGGGATTATATGATCTTATTTCCAACAATTGAAGCAGTAATATCAACCTCGACCACGTCATTGACCTCCTTGACCATGTCCTCCTTTAAATCCTCATCTTCCTTGATAGCCACCTTGACCATGACTTCTATATTTGTTTCCATATCCTTGGTTGTTGTTCTATTCAACGACCTATGTATGATAGAATGTATGCACATTCAACTTATTTTTCCCTTTTAATCGACACTCTTGTGTTGAGTGGTTGTTTTCTTCAAATATGTGGCACCACTTTGGTCTAGAATGTTTCAAATTATGCGGACAATATTTAGTAGTATGGTTTGTCATAGCTTGAAAAATGTTGCAGAAAGTTTTGATTTGGATACAAAGCAAATCGGGATCTAGTGCATCATTAAATTCACAGTAGTCCTTTGTATGCCCTTTGTTAGAACAAAGGGTGCACCAGAGTTCGTTTCGTCTGATAGCCATGTATTTTAATGATTGTTGTGAAATTTCTAGTTTTTTTTTCCATTATTTTTTCCATCACCGAGGAAGTCAATGGACTATCATCATCTATTTATATGTGTTGGGAATTTTTCAAGGATTCTTCGCATGTCTGGATATCATACAGTCTTAATGAAGATCTGATTTTTTGTAGTATCCCTGCGACATACCATTGGACTAAGAGGTTTTCATCAATAATATGTGGAATCTGGATGAGGAGATATTTGAATTTTTTGTCGCATTCTCATATTGTTTCTCTTTGGATTTGTTTGATTTCTTTGAGTTTCTGATCATCCATATGGTTGATGTCTTGAGTCTTAAAGAATGTGAGGAAGCTTTGCTTCATTTCTAATTTCGACCTTATTTGATTTTCTGTGAAGTTCATGAACCAGGTGATCACCCTAGCTCGTAATGCGGCATTGAATTGTGCCATGTGTTTATCTTCATCTGTAATGCAGTTGCATCCCAAAAATTTTCACAAACAAACCAATGTTGTTTGGGATCTTCATCTCCTTTGTAGATGTGTATTTAATTTAGGCCAATTGTGGCTTTATTCGAAGGTTTAGAAACACAATATGATCTTGTGATTTTTGTTTCTTAGGTGTAATATTTTGAGTTGTATTCCTAGTTGCTTAGCAATCATGATTTAGACATTATTTGACCTAGTCAGGTATATTATGGATATTTCATAAAGGTTTGGGCTTCCTCTCTATTGTGATGCATTAAAACCTTTTGCCACCCGAATTTATCATAGGATCAACTGTGTTGGATGTTAGTGCGTTAGTGTTTCCTTAAATTTTTCACCAATCCAATAGATGATATTTCCTATGATGGGATACCCAAGTGTACATGTAGTAAAAAAAATAATGTTTATCACTAAGTGACAAATGTGTTTCTACAAATATATAACAATATATTGAATAATAAATTATTGATAAAAATGATGGTGTTACAATGAGCCTCGTGATAGTACACTTGTGTGCAGTGATTGGTCAAGAGGTGAAGGTTGTGTCCTTTGTCCTTTCACCACTTTAGAAATTGGAACAATGGAGAGAGATTGAATTTGTCAATTTATTAAGGAAGTCAACTGGGAAGTCAATGCTATTTCGAGTTGTGGAGTTGATTGTTGAGAACTCAACTTGACTGGCACAATCTATTGTTGGGATTCAATAGGATTATGCTCCAATAAGAATTGGACTTCTTCCCTTGCTGGGATTATTTCATCTATTTGGAAACATTTTCCTATATACTCGACAAATTGTCTTGCAAATGGTTGTGTCGGTTCATCCTCACTATCTATTGATTTATATTCTTATTCGATGAGTATATTCGGTGGGGGGGCGAGTCCGTGAGATCCTTGATATGGAGGAGTATATCCTCTACTTGAATTTGATTTATTTATGTTGCTTCGATCAAAATTATATCATGCATATTGCCATCTTCATCATTTCTATACCACACCTTCGAAGACTGAGGGTATGTATGAATCCTCTGGCAGAGAAAGTATTTTATACGCGGGCTAGCATATTTAATAAGAGATCGACATATTGTGGGTCTTGAGTTGTCGATGTCCATACTTTTAATTGTGTCGACTAGTTGAAGGGCACCTCTGCTTGCCTCTATCAAATACAAACTTATACTCCTCCCAGGAACCATTAGGGTTGCCTCTATTACCAAATCTAGTCGGCCAATGCCAGACTCTAACTCCTCAGGTGCTCCAGCGATTTGTCGCTCCTGGAGGTTCTTCTGATTCAAACTCTAAGGGTCCCTTGCATTATGAATTTCTTCTCTCATTTTTTTATTTTGTCTTGCTCCAATTTCTAGATGGCGGGTGAGGGTTTATGGATCTGCATTCATCATGGAGCCTTCCCTCTTGATTCTATCATGTATCCTCTTTCAATGGTATTCCTCTTATTTGGTGTGGCCGAATCTAATTATGGAATCTCACAAATCATCAATCCCCCCATCATCGGCCCGACTTACTCGAAGTCAACGATGTTAACCATAATTTCCATGCTCATTTATATAAGAAACAGTCTCAAGCTTCATGTGTGTCTTTACAGTTGGCTTCTAAATATTCTTGCCACTCATCTTACTTTTTCTCCCAATTAGAATTTAGTGGAGGTCTGTAGAGAAGAGGTCAGTTCTCGATAATATCTCTGACTCATTTATATAACAAAAATGTGTGCAACAAAGATGGAACTGTGCAAAGGAAATCATCATGCATATCAGTGTAAAACTTATCTTTAACTATCTCAACTGACGATCTTTCTTCAATCGCTTGTTCTTTAATATAATCTTCGACGATTCTATCAAACCACTCTTTTATGTTTTTTTGACCTTTGTTGATGATTTTCAACATTAATTGTTCGTCGAGAGTGAGTTTACGCATTAGAAGGTCGATTGAGATGCTCAAATAGTGATTCTAGGATGGATTCAAGGAATCGTTCGTGATTTTTTGTGAATAAGTGCGCTCATGCTTCTAACAGTGTCATCTTATTTATCCTTGCGTATTTCTTTATGTAATTCGTGATCTTACACTCCCACCACTCGTGTATGTCTTCCAAGATCAACATCTATGTGTGCATTTTTTTACATGCCCGAGTTTAGAACTATTGGAAATCGAACCAATGTTGTAATCTAGGGGAAAGCATGTAGATGTTACCAGTAGTCCAGCACATAGAGCGATATACACAACACACTACTATACAAGCACACACATAGACATAGAAGGAACCATACACAAAGTAGTAGGAGAACCAGCAATGTGTATTTTATTATGTACAACAACATCCTTATTTTCTATGTTACATACCCACTTATATACTTGTGTATTCAGTTACAGAGAAATTACAACTTCCCGACTGCCTCGGTCGACCAACCCAACTAGATAATTGACCGACTCACATCCTCAACTTAGACAGTTGACTGAATTACATATCCTACTTGGTTGATTGTCAGGTCTAGTCAACAGAGTCAACTAGCCCCTACGATAGAGGCCAAGTTCACATATACTCTTAGTGATTCAAGTAATCCAAATAAGTTTCCAGTATATGCAAAAAATGATGAAAGGGGAAATGGTGTGCTCTCATTTAACACCGATGAATACTCTTTAGTTGTTCAATATCCCATAGTCCAAAAAATTAAGGATGAGAAATTAGGAAATGATATTTGGAAAATATTTGTTGATGGCTCTTCATCAAAAGATGGCTTAGGAGCATGAATTGTTTTTGTTTTTATTTTAGGTGAAAATCATGCATTATCTTTTAATCTTGAATTTGAAACAACAACTATATTGTTGAGTATGAGGCTTTAATTCTAGATCTCGAAGTAACTAAAAGAATGAAGCTTCAAAATGTCACCACTTTTGGTGTCTTTGAATTAATTATTCACCAAGTCAAAAATAAATATCAAACTAGACATCTCAGGGTGGCAGGAGTGGGAGAGAATTTATTTGGCCCTCAGGGAAAATTTGAACTGGACTATTCTTGGATTTTAGGCCATGTGTCCAATAATCAAGCTAAGGCCTATGCTCTCCTTCAAGGTCTTTCTCTTGTTCAATCTCACAACAGGCTCTCCCTCTCCATCCTGGGAGACTCAAGAAACACCATCATCCACTTATGTCAAAGATCGCTCCCACAAGATGCAAACCTCATATACATATTCTACAGAATCTTCAAGGAGCTCAAGGCCTTTCAGAAGACATATTTTTTCCATATCTTCAAAATCAATAATAGTAAAGATGATCGACAAACTAATCTAGCCATTACTTGAAATCTGATGTCCATTTGCATAAATGGGCATCTCTCTTATCAGTCCATCCCATGACTAGGATATGTTTTGTTTCTACTTGTTTATACTATGAGTTGTTATCAGAGTATACATAGTTAGTAGCTTTGGAACAAGGCGGTGGTTAGGCTCGTAAGTCTTTTTCCTCAGTCAAACTCTTTTTTATTTTTGCTTAGTCCCACTCAAGGGATTACTTACAGAACTTTTGATGTACATATTTCTCTGTTGCACAGAATATTAATCAAAATCTATTAGTTTCAGTGAAAAAAAAAAACTTATCAAATTAGACATCCTAGGATAATTTTTTCTTAGTTGTAACTTTCACTGCACTTCCAAGAAATTCAAATCAGCAAATTGATTCATTATTTGTATCAGCTAGCCTTTTTAAGCCACCAAATGATTTATGTTTAAATTTTGAAATTGAAGTTCTTTATAGGCCTTCAAACCCTGATAATATTAAGCATTGGCAGGGTTTTGAGGATAATTTAGAAATCAAAAGATTCTTGGAAACAATAAACAAATTCCCAGCTACAAATATTAATACTGAGAATGACAAAGAAAAAGAAAAAATAAAAAATGTAGATAAAGAAACAAAATTTCCTAATTTAGTTGGTGATCATAAGATTTTTCAACTGGAAAATAATTATATTATAAGGGGTCTTATACCATTGGAAAAATTATTTGATCACAATGATGTAGCCCTAAAACATACTATTCAGCCCAAAGATGGAGATATTGAAGAAATCAATTTAAATACTACTGAAAACCCAAAAAATAATTAAGATCTATGAATTCCTACCTTTTGAATATTAAAAAAGATACATTGATCTTTTCAAACAATTCAATGATGTTTGCATGGAGTTATCGTGACCTTAAAACTCATGATACTTATATCATAGAACATAAGATACATTTGAAAGGAGTAAGACATATTAGACAAAAGATTAAGTAGGTAAATCCATTGTTTTTGTTGATGATAGAAAAGGAAGTTAAAAAATTATTGAATGTCGAAATTATTATTATATTTAGAATGGGTAGCTAATTTAGTGCATGTGATGAAAAAGAATGGAGAAATTCATATATGTGTAGATTTTAGGGATCTTAATCATAGTTCATTAAAAGATAACTATCATTTCCCTAAAATGGATCATCTTACAAAAAGTGGTAGGATGGATTTTCAGGATACAACTAGGTTACTGTAAAAAGAGAAGATATATATAACACTACTTTCACTACTCCATGGGGTACATTCATATATGATAAAATGTCATTTGGATTGATAAATGCAGGAGCAACTTTCCAAAGAGAAATGGATATTAACATAGTTATCGACTTAACGAGAACTATGACTTCAAAACGAGAACTCTAGCCCTTAAAACCCATATTTTTTGCATAAAAAACATGAAAATCAACCCCCAAATCAAAAAGTGGTGTTACCGGTAGCACCATTTTTTTAAACGGGGTCAAAAATTACAACAATTTTCAAACATGGCCTTTGAAACTCAGATAGTAGCTCAGAAAACCCTTAAAATCAACACCTAAATCAAAAGTGATACTACGTAAAACAAAATGTTTTTTCCTAAACGTGAAAATCATAGCTACTTACGACCTAATTGAAATTGTGACATTGACAACAAAACCCTACGAAAATAAACAACCCAAAATTGGACCCCAAATGGTCACTTAAAAATTTATTTACAATTTGTTTTTAAATTTACATTAAAGAATAAATAAATAGAAAGAACAAAATCTTCGCAAATATTTTTTTTTTTAAATGACCAAAAAAACACATTTAAAAATATATATTCAAAATTCAATTAAAAAAAA
>SNQJ01S0019792.1:98868-147814 GCA_010110895.2 Picea sitchensis
TAACAATATTTAAATGAAAAAAAAAAACAAGTTTAATAAAATCAATAACGAAAGAATAAAAAAAAATTAAAAACCAATTTTAAAATAAACTTCTAAGCATATTTAAAAAAAAAATAGAAAACCAAAATTTAAAAAAAAAAAATTAAAAACAATTTTACAATACAAAAACTATCAATTTTAATTGAAACTAAAGTAAAAAAATAGAAAAACCCTAAAAGATCAAGATGAAAACCAGGAAACTTATTTTAAAGGAATGGCAACACAAGGAAAAAACTACTTCCAAAACCTCTTTAAAGAAGATAGACAAGCTACAATAGAGGAAGTTGTCAAAGTGGCACAATATTTCCCCAGTTTTGTGGAAGAAGAAGAAAATCATTGCTTGATGGAAGAAGTTACAGAAAAAGAGCTCCTAGAAGTACTGCACAGTTTCCAAAAGGATAAAAGCCCAGGCCGGGATGGCTGGACCATTGAATTCTTCCTAGATTGCTATGAGATTATAGGTTCAGATCTGCTAAAAATGGTGGAGGACACAAGGATTTCAGGGCGTATCCCTCCAAGACTCAACTCCACCTTTATTGCTCTCATCCCAAAAACGGATAATCCAGAGACACTGGATAAATTCAAAACCATATCACTCTGCAACTGTGCTTATAAAATTGTATCCAAAATTATAGCTCGAAGACTCAAAAAAATCCTCTCCAAGAAAATTTTGAAACAACAGTTTGGTTTTCTGGAAGGGAGACAGATCCATGAAGCCATAGGAATTGCACACGAAGGATTACATAGTATGAAGACCAGGAAACTAAAAGGAGCGGTACTTAAAATAGATCTCTCAAAGGCCTGTGATCGAGTTAGTTGACTATATATTCGATTATTATTAACCCACCTAGACTTTGAAGTTCCTTTCATTACTTGGATCATGAGTTGTCTTACTACAACTTCCTTTGCAGTCTTAATAAATGGCTTGGCATCAACTTTATTTACTCCTGAAAGAGGGCTCAGACAAGGTTGCCCCCTGTCACCACTCCTTTTCCTTTTGGTAGCTGAAGGACTGAGCAGATCTCTTACGCAAAGTAAGACTAGAGGTGAACTATCTGAAATCCAAATCTCACAGGCATTATCACTAACACATCTGCTTTTTGTGGATGATGTTTTACTTTTCAGTGGAGGGACTAGAAGGGAGGATGAAACTCTAAGGGACATTCTCTCGCTATTCTCAAAAGCAACTGGGATGCAAATAAATGACCGAAAATCGTCACTCTCTACTTTCCTCCTATCAGATGAAGAAAAGAAATCCCATTATACTTTATTTCCTTTCTAAAGAAGAGCTTTAGACGATGGACTAAATTCCTTGGGTTTTAATCTAAAACCCAACGATTATAGGGAAGAAGACTGAAAGTGGCTCCTGAAAAAACTAGATAAAAGATTAAACTCTTGGAGTCATCGGTGTTTGTCACTAGCAGGGAGATTGGTCTTGGTAAAATCAATCTTGGAAGCTATCCCTGTATACTAGATGTCCCTCTCTTGGATCCCTAAAGGAATTATGAATGTTGCAAGAAAACTCTCCTCTATGTTTCTTTGGAGTGGGAAAAAGGAGTCACATGTAATACCCTGGGTTTGATGGGAAAAATAGCCACTCCAAAGGCTTTGGGTGGGTGGGGTCTGAAAAAATTCTTCCTCTTCTCCAAAGCACTGGCAGCAAAGGGGGGATGGTGTCTTATAAAAACTTCAAGTCTTTGGTGTTAAATTATGAGCTTGATTTCTTATGCGGATTAATTCTTTTATTTTATTCAATACTTTGATTCCAGCTTAATACACTTCAACAATTCCAAATCATAATCGAATAGCAATAACTATGTAGATAAGTAAACATGCACATCAACAACACATATACCATGGGGAAACCCTGTACAGGGAGAAAAACCCCAGCAAACAATATTCCTTTATTGCATTAATAATGTAAGATCTCTTACAAATATCCACCATGAATGTTCTACTCTCAAAGAGCTTGCCAAGATGACTCTGACTTGACAAAGACTTAAAAGACCTTGTTGAAATACACCTCTGATATGTTGCCACTTTATCATTGATGTGCTCCTCTATTGCTTCACCCTCAACCTGCATATAAAAACTGTGTTGCAGAATTGTATTGAAGAGAGGGTCCGGCCTCTTCTTATATAGGCTGAAGAGGGGAAGAGGAGAAGCTCGAAATAGTAACATGATTGCATGCATTAAACATAACGCAGCTTCATACTTTAGTTCGAAATTAGAACTAGACTTGATATTTCTTACAACTCAGCTTTACACTTTAGTTTGAACTTAGAACTAGACTTGAGATTGGTTACAACTCAATCTTACACTTTTGTTCGAACTTAGAACTAGACTTGAGACTGACATGCTTTAGTTCAAACTTAGAACTAGACTTAAGAATTTAATTGCAACTCAACATTACACTTTAGTTCTAAAATAGAACTAGACTCAAGACTTTAGTTGCAACTCAACATTACACTTTAGTTCTAAAATAGAACTAGACTCAAGACTTTAGTTGTAACTCAACCTTACTAAAATAGAACTAGACTCAAGACTTTAATTACAACTCAACATTACTAAAATAGAACTAGACTCAAGATTTTAGTTGAAACTCAACATTACACTTTAGTTCTAACATAGAACTAGACTCAAGACTTTAGTTACAACTCTTGACAAGGCAATTTGAAATTATCTTCATGGTGGATAATGTTTACACGTGCCAACGCACTAGATCAATACATTTACATCATTTGAAATATTAGGAATATTGTTTGTTTCTAGCTCATAGGAATTTTACATTCAACCTAACTTTTGTTGTATGCCTTTACTTTTTCTCATGGCTCACAAGTTTTGACTAGGCTCACAGAGGTTGTATGTTCCCCTTGACTTTTGCACTAGTCTGTCTATGCTCACAGAGGTTGTAATTTCCCCCTGAATTTTTCACTAGATTGTCTCTGCTCACAGAGGTTGTACATTCCCCCTGACTTTTTCATTAGACTCACATAGCATCTCATTCATCCTGACTTTTGGTTTGACTCACAGAGGTTGTATGTTCCCCCTGGCTTTTGTCAATACCTCACAAGACTGGTTGATTCTCCAAATCTCCCTGGCTAGCCTCAGGGTGGCCCATATGGACTCTCATTAGAGAATAATTGTCGATGTTGCCAAATTTAACACTCCCTCTCAACGAGGGAGTCATTCTCAGCCACACCAAGCTTGCCTCTCAACTGCACAAACTGTCTCGAGGTCAGAGGCTTGGTCAGGATATCAACTACCTGCTCGGTCATGGATATGTAATGTAACTTTACATTTTTTCTCTGGACCAAGTCTCGGATGTAGTGATACCTCATGTCAATATGTTTTGACCTATCGTGAAATACTGGGTTTTCTGTCAATTTCATGCAACTTTGATTATCACAATGAACAACCGTTGTCTCAAGCTTGTCACCAACCAACCCAGAAACCAATTTTTTGAGCCATATTGCTTCCTTTCTAGCATCACTTGTTGCAATGTATTCAACCTTTGATGTACTCTATGCAATGGATCCCTGCTTCTAGCTTGACCAAGAGATCATAGCGGATCCTAAACTGAAGCAGTATATGAAAGTACTCTTCTGATCCACTGGGCTTCTTTCCTAGTCAGCATCTGCATACCCATGCAAAAATAAACCACCACTAGATGTATATCTCAGACCATAAGTAATGGTCCCTCTGAGATATCTCAAGATGTGCTTTGCTTCCACCCAGTGTCTCTGTCTCAGTTCAGTCATGAACTGACTCATTGCAATCATTGCATAGCATATATCTGGCCTAGTGTGGATCATGTACATCAATGATCCAATCAGCTACCTATACATGGTGGGATCCACCAAATCTAAACCTGTATCATAATCATGCAGCTTCTTCAGGTTGGTAACCATCAGAGTAGACATGGATTTGCAATCCATCATACCAAACCTCTTTAGTACATCCACTGTGTATTTTCCTTGTGCAAGAAATATCTCGCCCTATCTTTGCCACACTTCCAATCCTAGGAAGTAATGCATCAAGCCTAATTCTTTCATCTTGAATTTTGAGGTTAGCTCCCTCTTACACCAGACTATTAGCCCTTCATCTCCTATTAGAAAGAGATCATCAACATATAGGATTAGTATAACAGGTTGGTTACCTCTTACCTTGAAGTACAGATTTTCATCAGCATCACTTTTCTGAAATCCCAAGCTTTTAAGAAAGCCATCAATCTTGTCATACCAAACTCTGTGAGCCTTCTTAAGACCATACAAGGCCTTCCTTAGCTTGCATACATGAGTGCCTTTGTTATGCAATATAAAACCATCTAGTTGTTCCACAAAGACCTCTTGTTCAATCTTTCCATTCAAGAATGTTGTTTTTACATCCATCTGATGTAGTTTCCAACCAAGAACGGGAGATAAAGAAATAATAGCTCGAATGGAGGTATACCTGGCTAGAGGGGAAAAAGCCTCTTCATAGTCGATTCCTTCTTTCTGAGTGAAGCCTTTGGATACAAATCTTTCTTTGAACTTTTCCACACTTCCATCAGCTGCATGTTTGATCTTATAGATCCATTTGGAAGAAACCATTGATTTGTCTTTTGGCCTTGGCACAATGTCCCAAACATTGTTCTTTATAATAGACTTGTATTCCTCAAGCATGACATCCTTCCATACTTGTAATTTATATGCTTCTTCAAATGAAGAAGGTTCAGAATCACTAATGTTGCTCATCAATGCAACATAGCCTCCAAACCTATGAGGCCTCTTCCTTTCCCTGAAAGTTCCTTTGGGAACAACTATCATTTCTGCTTCCCGCACTATTTCTTTAAGCCACCCTGGCTTCCTTTTGGCTGGAGGTTCTTTAATATTTCTTTCTAACACTTCAGCGGGTTCTAGGGGCTCATTACTTGGCCCTTAACAAGGTTCCTCCCTCTGATCATCTGACTCTTCATTTTCAGGAGAGGGTGAAGCTAGTTCAACTGCTTTTGATTCCTGCTAAAGCTCTCTGGATTTATTAAATGCGACTTCCTCATGGAAAGTCACATCTCTTCTTACCTCTATTTGCCTCTAACCTAGTACATAAATCCTGTAAGCCTTGGAGTTCTCATTGTACCTCACAAAAACCCCTTTCTTGCCTGAGGATTCCATCTTTGTCCTCTTTTCCTTAGGGACATGAATATACACAGGACACCCAAATATCCTTAGATTCCCTACTTCAGGTTTGATCCCTGAGAAGGTCTCTTCAGGAGTCTTGTCCTTCAAGGTAGCATGTTGACACTTGTTTTAAATATACACGGCAATGGAGGTAGCTTCTGCCCATAAATAATTTGGTAGATCCTAGTCAAACATCATTTATTTCGCTGCCTCACAAATTGTCTTGTTTTTCCTCTCAACAACTCCATTTTTCTGAGGGTTATATGGCACGGTCAACTATCTCTTGATTCAGGTTGACTTGCAGAAATCCTCAAACTGGAGAGATTCAAACTCTCCTCCATTGTATGTTCTAAGGATTTTGATGTGTTTCCCTGTCTACTTTTCAATAAAGGCTTTATAATCTTTGAATTTATCAAATGTGTCACTTTTAGCTTTAAGAAAATAAATCCAACATTTTCTTGAGTAATCATCAATAAAAATGACATAACACAAACAACCACTGAGTGAGGGAGATGACATGGGAGCACATACATCAGAATGAACCAGATCTAATATGCCATGAGCTATGTTGTCACTACTAGGAAATGTTTTCTTTATATTTTTACCTATCATGCATCCCTTACAAATTTCATTTTTACTAAGAGAAATAGAGGGCATTCCACATACCATGTTTTATATATCTGGAAGAGATTTGTAATGAAGATGTCCAAGTCTTCTGTGCCACAACTCGTTGGAGCTAGTCGCATCATGAGCCAATCTCTGAACTGACTATCCTGACACAACATATAGTCCTCCACTGCGAGTTCCAATGGGTTATGTTGTACTTAAGTGGCTACCTTTAGACCATAGTAGTGTCCTTGAAGATCACCCAATATCCCTTGTCCTCAAGGGTTGCAACTGATTGTAGATTCTTCTTGAGCCCTAGAACATATAATACTTCATCAACATGAAGTCTAGCCCCATATTCCAATGTAAAGGAGATAGAGCCTACTCCCTCTATCTTGTAGCATTTGTCATCCCTAAGCTCAACATGCTCTGCAAAATATTTTGTCTCAAAATCTGAGAGGATCCCCTTGTACCATGTCATGTGCTTTGATGCACCACTATCTACTAACCAAGTTTTTGGTCCCGTGAAAATTGAACTGGATAAGGAAGAAACCAAGTAATATTCTTTTCTATTTACTTTCTCATTAGAAGGACTTTTCTGATTTCTTTTGGATTCATCATCCTTAGCAGTTGAGGGATGATGTTTCCCTTTCCTTGGATATTTCTTTCTAAACCAACAATCTTTAAAAAAATGACCCAACTTATTACAACTAAATCATTTAATCTTAGATGTATCAATATTCTTGCCTTGGAATGTACCTTTGGTGTTTGGCTTCCTCTAAGAGCCTTTCTGGAAAATGCCTTTCTTCTTTCCCTTGAATCTTGATGCTAAAATTGAGTGCTCTTCTTTTTTTGGATCGCTCCTGGTAGTTGTGTGACTCTCCTACTGGAGGCAATCATGCCATAACCTCTCAAATGTGGGTTGAATCTCTCTCCCACTTACACTGGATAAAAGGGTCTCCCATGAAGAAGGAAGACCGTAAAAAATGGCCTGCACTAAATCATCATCGTCCACTGTCACCCCTATGACCAAAAGTTGATCTATGATCTAGGCTATCCTGGAACAGAAAGATGCCACTGATTCATCTTTCTCCATATTCAAATACTTAAGCTTGTGCTTAAGTGTCCTCTTTTGACTTGGAGCTTGTTTCTCATACAGATTCACCAAGGTATCCATACAGTCCTTGGCAGTCATCAACGAATTCATTGCAGGCATTATATTGTCTTTGACTAAGTCAAAGACGATTCACTTGGCCTTTGCTTGACTCTTCCTGAAGTCCGCTCTTTATGCATTATTCGTTGGTTCCTCCACCACTGTGGTCACATACTGCTCAAGATCATGCTCTTGCAAGATATTTGTTATACAGAGCTTCCACACATTAAAGTTGGTAGCTCCTTCGAGCCTATCCTCGGCCCTAACTGAAATGGAGAATGCCATGGTCCTCACACTGGAAACCTAATCAAGCTTTCTTGGATCTGTGTGTACCTGCTACTGCACTTCAACACGTTTAACACACCCTAATATTTGATACCATGTTAAATTATGAGCTTGATTTCTTATGCGGATTAATTCTTTTATTTTCTTCAATACTTTGATTACATCTTAATACACTTCAACAATTCCAAATCATAATCGAATAGAAATAACTATGTAGATAAGTAAACATGCACATCAACAACACATATACCTTGGGGAAACCCTGTACAGGGAGATAAACCCCAACAAATAATATTCCTTTATTGCATTAATAATGTAAGAACTCTTACAAATATCCACCATGAATGTTCTTCTCTCAAAGAGCTTGCCAAGATGACTCTGACCTGACAAAGACTTAAAATACCTTACTGAAATACACCTCTGATATGCTGCCACTTTATCACTGATGTGCTCCTCTATTGCTTCACCCTCAACCTACATATGAAAACTATGTTGCAGAACTGTATTGAAGAGAGGGTTCGACCTCTTCTTATATAGACTGAAGAGGGGAAGAGGAGAAGGTCGAAATAGTAACCTGATTGCATGCATTAAACATAAGTCAGCTTCATACTTTAGTTCGAACTTAGAACTAGACTTGAGATTGGTTACAACTCATCTTTACACTTTAGTTCGAACTTAGAACTAGACTTGAGATTGGTTACAACTCAGTTTTACTCTTTAGTTCGAACTTAGAACTAGACTTGAGACTGACATGCTTTAGTTCGAACTTAGAACTAGACTTAAGACTTTAGTTGCAACTCAACATTACACTTTAGTTCTAAAATAGAACTAGACTCAAGACTTTAGTTGCAACTCAACATTACACTTTAGTTCTAAAATAGAACTAAACTCGAGACTTTAGTTGTAACTCAACATTACTAAAATAGAACTAGACTCAAGACTTTAGTTGCGACTCAACATTACTAAAATAGAACTAGACTCAAGACTTTAGTTGCAACTCAACATTACACTTTAGTTCTAACATAGAACTAGACTCAAGACTTTAATTACAACTCTTGACAAGGACATTCGAAATTCTCTTCATGGTGGATAATGTTTACACGTGCCAATGCACTAGATCAATACATTTCATTTCCAATATTAGGAATATCGTTTGTTTCTAGCTCATAGGAATTTTACATTCAGCCTAACTTTTTCTAGATGCCTTGACTTTTTCTAATGGCTCACAAGGTTTGACTCGGCTCACAGAGGTTGTATGTTCCCCCTGACTTTTGCACTAGTCTGTCTATGCTCACAAAGGTTGTACGTTCCCCCTGACTTTTGCACTAGACTGTCTATGCTCATAGAGGTTGTACGTTCCCCCTAACTTTTGCATTAGACTCACATAGCATCTCGTTCGTCCTAACTTTTGGTTTGACTCACAGAGGTTGTACGTTCCCCCTAGATTTTGTCAATACCTCACAAGACTGGTTGATTCTCCAAATCTCCCTGGCTAGCCTCAAGGTGGCCCATATGGCCTCTCATTGGAGAATGACTATCGATGCTGCCAAATTTAACATTTCGACTAAGGTTATCGTTCAGAAGTATATTGCACCAGTATCACTTGAGGCTTCGATCAAAAGTCAACCAAACTCAACCAAGGGAGCTTCAGTGATCTGGAAAGCCATCTTAAGCGCCTTTCCCCTCATTGAAAATGGTTTAGCTTGGAAAATTGGAAATGGTAATCGACTCAGAGTAGGGTCGGACCCCTGGCCAGGAAGTGATGGGAATCACTTACTCTCTGAGCATTTAATTCAGTCCTTACACTCCAAGGACATCCATTTCCTTTGCTCCTTGGAGGACCCTAGCCGCTCTACTCTCTGGTCACAAGGATGGAAGGATCCCCATAGTTTGGGTCTCAGAGAAGAAGAAATTTGAGAACTGGAATTATTTATCCAGTGCCTAAAGTTAGCACACATCATACTTTCGGACTCTGAGGATGAATTAATTTGGGACCATGCCCCCTCTAGGTCCTACTCCCCCAAATTGGGTTACTTAAAATGCAACTCATAAGTGAATTCACAGGTAGCAGAATGGTGGTGGAGCAAATTATGGAAAGTAAAAGGCCAGAAAAAACTCGACTTTTCATGTGGAATGTCCTCCAAAATAAGGTCCCGACTTGGGACAATCTACAGAAACGGAATTTTGTTGGGCCCGATTGGTGTACACTCTGCAAATCTGATGAAGACTCCACTATCCATCTTATTTTAAAATGCATATACATCAACAAAGTTTGGATGGAAGTCTCCAGGTTGATAAATCTACAGTGCTTGTGGGATGGTAGGGACTTGGAGCACTCCTGGTACATTTGGTGGAATAATAAGGATTACAAACACCTAAAAGCTCTTCCCCTCTTGGTTATTTGGGGCGTTTGGCTTGCCCGAAATTCCTTCATTTTCATAGGATCACCTCTTTACCCTGAGCTCTCGGCAGCAAACGTTATTGCCCTCTTGTCCTCTTTCACTTCACAGAATTCTAGTCATCCCACAAGACGGACGAAAGAGTTGATGCTCGATAGGACTTCCCCCTAGGTTTTTTTTTATGGAGCCTCTCAACAAACACTGTGGAGGGGGAGGACTCCTCTACTTTTCACCCACACACTACTTTGTCTTGACCTCTGGCCTTGGTTCAGGAACAAACAATTATGCAGAACTTATGAGTCTCAAGCTGCTCATTGTCTTTGCCATAGAAAAAGATTGTCGGATCTTAAAAGTATTTGGGGATTCATTAAATGTTATAAACTGGATAAAAGGCACTCAGATATATTTAAACACAAGACAAATTTTGGTGGAAGATATACAACGATTGTAGACAAATTTTGACATTTTTTATTGCCAACATGTCTACAGGGAAAATAATAAAGTAGCGGACCAAAGGTCGAAGGAGGGGATTAACATGGTTATGGGCCAGTGGAAAATAACTGAGCACCATAATGAAAAATCAAATGAATACTGGCACAGTCCTTTTTTGGAGCAAACAATCAGTTTTTGAAATCGATCAGCTACAAACCATGAATATACTATATGCAAAACAGTGTATATAAAAGAAGAACTAGATCCAGATACTATACAGGACAAAGAAGCATACAAAAGCATTCTTGAACTACAACAAATAGTGACAGCTAAAAGGCTACAATATAACAGAATACACCATTTTTTAACGTGTATATGCAAAATGTAATTTTGTTTCTAAAGTAATAAAATTACGCTTTTTTTCCAAGGAAAAAAAATATATAGAAAAACCCAAATATAAACAAATTTAATAACATTTAAAACAAATAAAATTAAAAAATAAAATAAAACACAATTTTGCAATTGAAATAACATAAAATTTTAATTAAAATTAAAACCAAAAAAAAAATTACAAACCTACATATTATTGGGGTGTCTTGGGGGGCGATGCTCGGCATCACCCCAGCCCCCATGGGCTAAGTCTTGGTCCCATAGGACCAAGGCTTAGCTCGTGAGGTTTGGGGTGATGGTGGGCATCACCCCAGCCCCGAGGGGCTAGGAATTGGTCCCACAGGGCCAAGGCTTAGCCCGTGGGGGCTGGAGTGATGACGGGCATCACCCTAACCCCAAAGGGCTAAGCCTTGGCCCCGTAGGACAAGTGCTTAGCCACAGGAGGCTAGAGTGATGCCCGAAATCACCCCCCATGGCCTCCCATCACTGGTGCATATTTGTTTTTTTAATTTATTTATTTTTTCATAAAATTTTACATATTTTTAAGTTTTTTTTTTGTTTTTTTTTCTAGTTTTAGCTTAGGTTTTTTTTTCCCTCTTTTGTTTCTTAATTTTTTCTTTAATTTTTTTATTATCTAAATTTGACTTTTAATTTATTTGTTTTTAAAATTTCAATTCTTTTATTTTTTTTAGTTTTTAATTTATGAAAAAAAATGAATTATATTTTTTTGTTAAATATTAAAAAATAATGTTATTTAACTACAATTTTTTTTCTATGTATTGAAGTAAAGGTAAACAATGTGTTAAAAATGGTGTTTTCCACTATATTTTAAAAGTATGGAACAATAAATTAATTAAGGAAACACAATTATATGGAAAATTATAACTTCAAAAAAGTATAAAAACATTGTTGAATAAAAAAATAATTAGAAAAAATTGAAAATAGATGAAAAATAAGCATTTAAAAAAATGTGGAAACATTGTGGATCGAAAAATTTTAAATATTGAAAAACCACCTAAAAAGGGAGAGGGGGTGCTACTCATAGCACCATTTTTAAAAACGGGGTAAAAAATTGGACCCCCAAAAAAATGAGAACTTTGTAGAGTTCTTGTTAAGTTGGTAACTATGTTTATTGTTTTTGTTGATGAGAGTGATAGATTTATAGTTGTTTATTTAGATAACATGATTGTTTTCTCTAGAACTGAAGAAAATTGTCCTAAGCATTTACAACAAGTGTTTAAAAAAATTAGAAGATGTGGTTTATCTCTTAATCCAAAAAAATATTTCTTTGTTATCACTAAAGGTAAGTTATTGGAACATATTGTGTTTAAAGGAGTAAGAATCGATCTAGAAAGAGTCCAAGCTATTCAAGTTATAAATTTTCGAAGACATAAGAAAGAGGTGTGGTCCTTTTTAGAAAAGATCATTTCTTAAAGAGATTTATACCCAACTTTGTTGAAATTATTAAAGACATAACGAGCATGCCAAAAAAAGATAGTGAAGTTAAGTGGACGTAATCAACAAAATCTTATTTTTATCAAATCAAAAGAGCATTAGGGGAAACCCATTTTCTTATTAGCCCAGATCGTGAAAAATAAATTATGATCATTAGAGCAAATTTGCTTCAAAAATGGACCTCCTAAGGAAATTATAAAATAATAAGTTGTTTGTGTCACATCAAAGCCAAGTATACCACATCACACTACCAAATAAGCTCGTCTAATCTAGAACTATGCTATGATAGTTAAAAATAATAATGAGAAGTGTAGATTCTTGTGGATAGACAATAAATGATAATAAATATCATACAATAAATAATCACTATAAAAGTAGAATAAATAATATATTATTATATGATAATAATATATAACAATAAATTATAATATAGTTATAATATAATAATATAGACTATAATCATAATAATATAATTTGAATTGGGGGGAAACCCTAGTCACAGACGCCCGCGAAGCCGAAGCCGACGCCATCACCCTTAGTGTTTTCCGTAGCCAGTCACTGCTGCAGTTCGCCCGGATACTCTAGGCTCCTTGTGCGATGGGTTTCTTTTGTACGACGACCTGAGGATCACACAGATCCGTTATCTTGTTGATGTAGGTTCGAAAGGGGATCGGTGTTAGAGGCTTTGCGGCTAGGGTTTCCTTGGTTGCAACCCCTCCCGCGACCTCTTTGTGGGTGCCTCCCTTTCTGTCGATGAGCCCCTGGATTGTGGCTCCGCCCCTGTGGATTCTTGTTTTTCTTTCGATGGTGCCCCAACCTCTTGACGGATTGGGTCTAGCTCTGGTGCCCCGCCTATTTACGTGGCTCGTGGACTGGTTGTCGTTGTTGTCCGGTCTGGCTTTTATTTGCTCTGGATTTTGACGCGTTGGGTGGACTATGCCTCTCGAACAAATCCGTCTAAGGCTTTCGATGGCTCCCTCTCTCGGTGTGTTGGTGGCCAGGTTATGGATCTCTGGTTTGAGATCTAGAGCTTGGTGTTACGGTTGTTGGGTTTTTTTGCTTCTCTTTGGTGGTTGGGATAGAGCTTTGAGGTCCATCCTTGGGAGTGCAGTGTGGATCTATGGATCTGTACTTTGAGGTCCTTCTTGGGCGTGCAATTATGTCTTTTGTTTTAGATGCAGGATCTTACCAGTCCATATTATTGTAACTATTATTTGGCTTAGTAGTTAATTATGGGCCCTTTCAGGTTTCTTATTTTTTTCTCTTTTACCCATGGTTTTGGAGAGTGCATCATGCACCTGTAAAATGTAATTTTGGATCCTTTTGGATGAATAAAATTACAATTTTTTTCGAGGAAAAAAATATATAATTTGAATTAATAATTATAATATAATAAAACTATGAATAAATGTGAATGTGTAAACATTATAACAAATGTATAATACGATATAATAATATATTATGATAATATTAAATATATAATATATTCATGATGATGATTAACGTCCACTAAGACCGAATTGGTCTATCGAACCTTAAGAGGGTAAAAGAATACTTGTGATTCTTCAGAATTTTGTTTCTGTGCTTGAAAAGCATTAAGAGAAGCTTTCCAAGATCACCATACTTTTGTTCAGTTAAAAGGTTAGGAAGGTTGGTAGTGTGACAAATATTTTAAAAATGAGATCTAATATGGGTATAGACTGGACAATCTAAGAGAAAGTGTTTTTCATCTTCAACCTTCTTAGTGTCACAAAGGTGACACACTCTTTTTTATGAATTAATAATAATAATAATAAAATAATACTATGAATGCCTACATAGGAAAGAGTCAATATTTATTATACATTATTATATTATAATATAAATGTGAATGTGGTTGATGTATAGAAGATATATTTATTATAGTTTATCATATTATAATACAAATGTGAATGCCACAGAGGTTTAGAGGATATTTATAGTATGAATTAAATAAATAAATAAAGTGCTAATAATATAAAATATTTTGTATTAAGTATTTTAAATATATTGAACACGTCTGTATATTCACCAAAATATTAATTAAGTTGAGGTGTACATATGGTTAATATTGTCAAATAAAAACATGACACATAATTATCCTTGACTTTTATATGTCCAACTCAACAATTATGGTAGACTCATTTCTTTGAAATTATATTGGTTATTGAATTTTCAATTTAATAAGAATGATTTTTCTTATAAAACCCATTTTTTGAGCAAATTTTATCTAATATTTCCCATTTTCCTCTTAGCATACCATTGCGGCAACATTGTTGCAAAAGAACATTAAATGTCATGAACATCCAATTTCATTTTCAATAGAACACTTTGTGATGTTAAATTAAAATAAAATATAATGAAGAAACATGTTTTTGTTTTAGCTAAAGATTTAAAAGTATTTCATGATTATTTTTTCCATTCTAAAGTGATTTCTTATGTTCCTCATGTGGCTATAAAATACATTTTAGAACAATAAGATAAGATTGTGATGAAGAAGAGGGGAATGGATTGCAAGAATCCAAGAGTATGATTTGAAAATCAGATCAACACAACTCATTAAAGATCAAGGTTTAGCTAAGTTGATGAATGGATCTAACTTTAGAACTCTTTGAATTAGTGAATTAAATAATGAATTTCCTTTTAAGAATGATCTGCGTCAGGAAAATGAATATTTGTTAAAAATAACAAAATCATTAAGATCAACTCAACATATCCATGAAAAAATTGTTAAATCAACATGGTAAGCCAATGTCGCTCATTACCTGATAAATATACAATGCCCAGAACAATCAGGAAAGTCTCAATCTAAGTATTGAAAATTAAAAGCCATTAAATATTTTATTCTACCATAAATATACAATACCCAGAACAATTAGGAAAGTCTCAATCTAGGTATTGAAAATTAAAAGCCATTAAGTATTTTATTCTTGATGGAAAATTATATTGGAAAGATCCAACCTGAATTCTTCTTAATTGTGTTTTAGAGGAAGAGACTAATAACTTGATAAATCCACATCATAATGAAGTTTGCGATGGTCATTATGCTTGGAGAGCCAATGCTTAAAATTTTTTGAAAAAGTGGTTTTTAGTGGCCAAGATTATTCACTCAATTCAATAAGAAGGTTAGAGCTTGCATTGAATGCCAATTATTTTCAAAAAAAAAAAAAAAAAGTTTGTTGCACTTCCATTAAAACTAATCAAGGATCAAGCACCTTTTTAACAATGGGTAGATTTTCGGGCGTGGCTGGCTATGGAGACATCTTCAGAAGTGACAATGGCACCATCCTCAAAACTTATGCAGGGAAGCTTGGTATAGATAACAATAACGCGACATAAATCAAAGCCCTTGTTGAAATTATTACTAGCAAATGCAAATTTTTCGGAGTTAAAGTTCTCAATTCCATCTTCAATTTTTATAAAAACAGTCAGGGATGTCATAGCAATGACTTGTTTAATTATGGAATATGATAATGAATGTACCATTGATGACATTATCTTAGGATTTATCTTCAAAATTTATCAATCAGAAAAATTTAACTTTGTCAAATACTTGTCAGATGTTATTCATGAGAAAATTGTGTAGTTTCAGTGTCTAAAATGTTTCAGATACCAGTCATACTTGATATACCTCTCGATTTATCATCAATAAGGTCATTTCAAACAACGAGGATTAAACACAACAGACCAATAGGATAAACTCCTAGTTTTAGATTGGACTCGCGTAGTTAGAGATGTGGGTCAAGAAAATGATTTTAAAACATTTGTAGACTAGTTCATGGCTACAATCTACACAATAATGCATAATGAACGCCCTCCCAAGTTGTTCAAAGAATGTAAAAATCTTCTTCAACTCAATTCAAATATTAAAGTAGGAGACTAGTATTTATATGAGGATTATACAGTAATCAAAATTTGTGGTTGAAAGTTAAAGCCTTATCAAAAAGCCTTAAATATTGTTTCCATGGAATATATTATGCAAAGGTTAAATTCTTATCATATTCATTTTATTTTGAAAAATCAGAAAGTCTCTTTTTACTACCAGAAGCTTTCTCTTTTATATTTAAGAGTAGAGTTGCATTTAATGTAGTTGAACAAATGATGAAGTTTTTCCATTTTGTGGAAGATAAGACATGGCATTATGATCTCCATCATTTGATTTCTAACATGGGAGTTGTTGCTAGCTATGCCCCTTACATTCATCATGCAGATGTTGAAACTCAAAGACTTACAAATAAGGATACATGGATTGAAGTACAAGTAATTTTGCAAAGTCGGAGTCACTTGGCACATTTGAAGAAAAGTGTAAAAAAGGAGACAACAAAACATAGCCTAGGATCAACCTCGGTGATTGAAGTCAACCAACCAAAGAAATAATTAGTTCAATTATTACTTCAGTCACTTCCATGGAGATGAATCCAACAGAAAAAAGAATGGATTTTATTATGGAAACTCCTAAGAAATTAGAGTTACGTAGAAAAGTTGCAGAAATGGTGTTGAAAATTCTCAATTCCCGGCACCTAGATACTTTACTACCTTGTGTTTTTCCTTGCTGAAAAAAATTAAATTACAACACAGAGAATAAAATATATTGGTTATAAATCAAACAACAGAAGCAATCTGGAAACCAAACTTCACACATGCACTGAGAAATTTTGCTCTTCAAATCAATTTTTCATTAATAATGACTCCAAGCTTACAAGGGTTCCCTTATTGAGAAAATGGCCCACTAAGGAAAAATACAAATTACGACAAACCTGACAGCCATGGCCCTGTAGAAAACCTCTACCCAATCTACCCAAATCTGTCTGCTAGTACCTCAGATCTGCTAGATCTGTCTGTTGATAACTCAAATATGCACTAGATTTGTCCACTGGTACCTCAAATCTGCATTAGACCTATCCAGTGGTACCTCGGATTTGGTAGATCTGTCTGTTGGTACCCCAGATATGTTAGATCTACCTATTAATATCTCAGATATGCACTATATCTATCCACTGGTACTACAGATCTGACCGTAGGTACCTCATATATGCACTAGATATGTCCGTTGGTACCTCAAATCTGCTAGATCTGCCTGCTCGCACCTCATATCTACTCCCCAAAAATTTGTCCTTCGATTTCTGGTTGTTGAGTTTTCTTCTCCTTACTGCACTACCTGCACTTTCTTCCTTTGGACTTTATCTCTAGATGAAATTCCTTCTTCACCTTTCTTTAGATCCCCTTGAATCACAGTCTTTCATGACTCAAGCACTTGAGAAAAAGTCCTTTGCTCTTGTCCTTGATCCCATAGTCCTTTATGACTCAAGCACTTGAGCAAAAGTCTTTCTTTGCTTCCAAATGGATGTCTTTCTCCTTCACTAAGCCTTGCTTTTATAATCTTGAGTTATGACCAAATCAAACATAAAACTAATCTCCAAAGTGATTAATGGTTGAGATTAGATCTCACCTCACTTGAGATTAATGGCCAAGACTCATTTAACTCAGTAATGCTAAAAACCTTAGCATTTCATTAAATTAAACTCACTTTAATTATAAAAAGCACTTTAATAATTTTTTTAATTAAAGTACTAAGGTTAAAGGATTTAGACGACTTCCACACATCTCAACACTTAGACATATGTGGAAGTGCCTCAGATCTGCTATATCTATCCATTGGTACCTCAGATATGCTAGATTTGTTTGCTAGTACTTCAGATCTGCTAGATTTGTCTATCGGTACCTCAAATCTACTAGATTTGTCTGTTGGTACCTCAGATCTCTTATATTTGTCTATTGGTACCTAAAATATACTAGATATGTCTGTTGATACCTCAAATTTTCTATATCTATATGTTGATACCTCAGTTCTGCACTAGATTTGTGTGTTGGTACCTTATAGATCTGTTAAATTTTCCTGTTGGTACCTCAGATTTGTTAGATATGTTTGTTGGTACCTCAGGTCTACTAGATCTATTTGTTGGTATCTCAGATCTTCTCCCCAAAAATATGTCCTTCGATTTCTAGTTGACTGCTAGGTTTTCTTCTCCTTGTTGCACTACCTGCACTTTCCTCCTTTGGACTTGATCTCTAAATGAAAGTTCATCTTCACCTTTGTTGATATCCCCTTGAATCACAGTCCTTCATGACTCAAGAACTTGAGGAAAATTCATTCTTTGTTATGTATTTGATCCCCTTGAGTCACAATCATTTGTGACTCAAGCACTTGAACAAAAGTCTTCTTTGCTCCCAAGTGGATGTCTTTCTCCTTCACCTAGCCTTGCTTTTATAATCTTGAGTTATGTCTGAATCAAACATAACCCTAATCTCCAAAGTGATTAACGGTTGAGATTAGATCTCACCTCACTTGAGATCAATGGCTAGGATTCATTTAATTCACTAATGCTAATAACCTTAGCATTTCATTAAATTAAATTCACTTTAATTATAAAAAACACTTTACTTTAATAATTCTTTTAATTAAAGTAAATGATTAAGGTTGAAGGCTTTAGACGACTTCCACACGTCTAGACACTTATACATGTGCGGAAGTGCTTATTCGATGCTACAAACATCAATACTCCCTCTTAGCGAGAAAGGTACTTCTGGAAGAGCCACCCTGAATTGGTTGTCCCTTCGGTCCTAACACAATGTCTTACACATCATCCTACACCATGGCATCCCACCAAACATGTTGGTATTTTGCTTCATGAACACTGGAAGACTGGGAAGCAGTGATGCTACTCATTAGTGCCATGAAGTTTGGAAACTTCTTCGAAAGCCTGCTCTCCCTGAATATGCTCCTAGGGGCCTCAACACGCTCCTGAGCATCCCTCAATGCCTACATGAACCATCTAGGTCTCCTAACATAACTAGAAGGAGCTAACTCCCCTTCCCCACCTGAAGGTTGACTCCCTAAAATGGAAGCCTATGAACAATGTTCTCCCTTCGAAGCCTCATGTGCCTCATCCTCTATCACTGGTACATATAGCACATCCTAGGCTTCCAACAAACCACTTGACTCAAGCTGGAACAAAATAGTTCCCTCACCCTTCATTGTATACTTGGCATCGTCACCAAGTTCCATATATATCCCTGAGTCCTTCTCTATCAGACTGTTGAATAGCTCTCGTGCTTCATCCAACCTGTCTTCAACCCTGAGACTGGCTACTATCATTTTTCAGATCTGAACAGTTGGAAAAATGTGTCTTGTCCTTTAGGCACAGTAAACTGAAGAATTTGTGCTTAGTCCTTCAAGCATCCACAAAACCGTTAAAATTGGGGTTTCAAATTCGTTGGTTTATATATCAACAGAGATCTCCTTGCATATCTGAGAGATCTGATGCAAACTGATGTGGATCTGTGTTTGGTCCTTTAAACACCCACAATTGCAAATCAGATCTAATAGATATGTTGTCATAAATTGTTGTATAACCTGAAATTGGTCTCCCTCTCGGAGTGAAAGCTTTGATACCATGTTGAAAATTTCCAATTCCCAACACATAGATAAATTACTACCTTGTGTTTTTCCTTGCTGGTAAATAAATTATAGCACACGGAATAAAATATATAGGCTAGAAATCAAACGGCGGAAGAAAAATATGGAAACCAAACTTCACACAACACACAAATTCTTCCCTTCAAACCAGCTTTTCATTAGATAATGATTCCAATCTTACAAGGGCTCCCTTACTGGTAAAATGGCCCATTGAGAAAAAGAATCAAATTCCAACCAAATCTGGTTGTTCTAACCCTCAAATGGAGAAACCCTATGCCCTTATCTGCTTGTTGGACACTCAGAATTGCACTAGATCTTCCTATTGGTCCTCATATATGTAAGATCTTCCAGCTTGTACCTCAGATCTGCTAGATCTACATGTTGATACCTCATATATGCACTAGATATGTCCATTGGTACCACAACTCTGCACTAGATCCATGCGTTGGTACCTCAAATCTGCTAGATCTGTCCACTGGTACCTCAAATTTGCTAGATCTAGATCTACTCGTTGGTACCTCAGATCTGCACTAGATTTTTTCATTGGTACCTTAGATATGCACTATATCTGTCCACTAGTATCTCATATATGCTATATATGTCTGTTAATACCTCAGATCTGCTAGATCTACCATTGGTACCTCAGATCTGCACTAGATATGTATGTTGGTACCTCATATATGCTAGATATGTTTACTAGTACCTCAGATATGCACTAGATCTATTTGTTGATACCTCATATATGTTATATCTATCTATTTGTACCTCAAACCTACTAGATCTCTCCACTAGTACCTCAGATATGCTAGATCTTTACATTGGTACCTCATATTTCATTTAGATATGTATGTTGGGCTACCTAGAAATTTGTCCTTTGATTTATGGCTACTGGGTTTTCTTCTCTTGTTGCACTACTTACACTTTCTTCCTTTAGACTTGATCTCTAGATGAAATTCCTTATTCACCCTTGTTGATATCCCCTTGAATCACAGTCCTTCATGACTCAAGCACTTGATCAAACGTCCTTCTTTGCTCTTGTCCTTGATCCCCTTGAGTCACAATCCTTTGTGACTCAAGCACTTGAGGAAAAGTCCTTTGTTCTTCATCTGGATGTCTTTCTCCTTCACCTAGCCTTGCTTTTATAATCTTGAGTTATGACCAAATCAAACATAACCCTAATCTCCAAAGTGATTAAGATCTCACCTCACTTGATATCAATGACTAAGATTCATTTAATTCACTAATGCTAATAACCTTAGCATTTCATTAAATTAAACTCATTTTAATTATAAAAAAACACTTTACTTTAATAATTCTTTTAAATAAAGTAAATTACTAAAGTAGAAGGCTTTGGACGACTTCCACGTGTTTAGACTCTTAGACCTGTGTGGAAGTACATGTCCAATGTTACAAACATCCACAAATAAATGATCCAATGGAGGAAGATGTGTCAAAGACAGTGTCAAACAAGATGAGATTAGATTCAAATTTTGAATCTAAGGAAGAGTCAAGTAAGATGAAAGATGTAAGTGGACCTTACCTTGAAAAATCTATTATATCAATTACTCAAATTCCAACATTAAAGGAACCCACTCATAAAGTTAGAGGTAAAGTAATTCAAATGGGAGGAGCTTCCAAATAAATTTCAATGTTATAAAGAGAAGTTGATGTATACATAGAAATGACATTGAATAAGAGGTTGGATAAGCAGTCTAAAAAGAAATTATTCTCTCAAATCAATCAAGAAGGATCTGCACCACCAAGATTTTTATCTACATTAGATTATGAAAAAGAGACACTAGACATGGAAATATTACAGCCAAAAGTCAATAAGTCTGAAAAGGAAATCAAGTCTCATGAGTATGAGACTACAAAAGTAACTATTGACTTAGATAATATGCCAATTGGAGACAAAATTGAATGGCATAAAAAAAGGGGTAAGATAATGTCCAAAGATCTAGTACAAGCAACGGTTAATGCCAAGAAATTGACAACCCGTTGACGGGGAAGAATTTTCCCGACAATAGTAAGGGGTGCTCCCCGGTACACGGTCCCAACTAGACTATGCATTGTTTGGTTTAGGAGACCCATCCAGAATTTGGCCTGGCTACTATTGCTAATTTTGGGGGTTTTACAGGTTGTGGTCTGGTCTACCAATGAAGATGGACGATGAATGGGTATGCAATGCAAAGATGTAGATGAAGACTATGTATTGAAAGAAAACTAATCTATTGTTAATATATCCTACCCTATCCTAGCTAGGAGCATACTAAAGTAATCGAGTGAGCTGTAAATGAAACCAAACTCTGCATAAGGCCCCCAGATAGGTAGCTAAAATGGAAGTGAAGAATCAGAAACAAGTGCATACATACATATAACCAGAACAATCTCAATTATATTTTTGCATACATTAACAACTCAACAATCTCGGGACTTAAAGATATGTGAAAGAATAATCAAAACTATAGAATAAAATAGAGTGCATAAGATCAGTCCATGTGAACAACATATATCCCACTTTAAATAGTTCACAGTAGAGACAACTTCACACATAAATTCTTCTTTCTTGCAGAAAATTGGCTCTGAGGGCTTCTCAATATTCATTAACAGAGTATAAATTCTTGAATTAGTTCTTGGGTCTATACAGTGCTTCAAGGGCCCCTCACAAAATGGCCATATTCATTTTTTTACACAATAATTGTAACTCATGAGTGACTCTTTGTATTCTTCTTAAAGAAGTTGTTACAAAATTATTCAGTTTCCTTTTTCCTAGTGACAAGTGTACAATAAAGACAAAATTGAAGTTGGTTGAGAAAAAAACAAAATAAGATCTAGGTAATAGCATTTTTTTTATTGTTATTTTGTCTTTATTCAATAACTTTTTCCCCTAAGGTATCTTGTCCACACTTCTAGCTGATCATACAGAGATCTCTGATTCTATGATAACATAGCTACATTATGCATAGCTATGTTATCTTCAAGGATGCTCATATCTTTTAACAGTGTTTCCAGGAATGCTAGTATCATGGTATGAAATTTGGTAGGTTGTAGGAGATGTTGCTTTATCATATATGTAGTAACTATAGTGGATGTTTCAACGACTGATCTTCTATGATTTGTAATATCTTGCACCTTGTCTACCAGTTCTTCCATGGCCATATTTTTACCAAGCTCATCTAATCGAGGTAGCCAGAAGCCTCTAATCAATTATTATGCGGCTTTGCGTAATTTTGAGCATACTTCCATTGATTTAGTGACCTCTTTATCTTCTCTTTTCTTGGTTTGTTGGCAGTGGTCTAGTGAATACATATATGTCTTCCTTTCCGAGGTTGATGGTCGATATAGCTCAGCAGGTGCATTAGGATTCTTTGCAATCCCCTTGTCAATATCACTGATGCATTTTCGAATTGTGTTGAACTAAGTGAGTTTTTCTTGTACTTGAATATTTTGCTTTGTGATTGTGGCAGTTGCTTGTTGGAAGAGGTGTAAGTGAGCATACATATCTATAATGGCGTCTTCCAGTTCTTTCCTAACTTTCTCAGCACTAGTTTTGAAACTCTACATACTGCTTTCATCGACTTTTACTTGTTGGAGTCTTTCTTCCAATTCCCTGATTCTTTCGTCTTTCTCGTAATTTTGCTAGCACACCCTCCTTATATTGTCTTCATTGACACTCATGAATGCGGTGCAGTTGTAGCGGTAGCTATGAGATTTTCCCTAACATCCCATGTTATGGGAACTTGTGTAAGGACCAATATTGGCATCCCAGTGAGTTGTTGGCACTTTCTTTATTTTTTCTTGCACGATCTGTTGATTTTTCAATAGACAAGGTTAAGCATGAATTTCATTCTGTTTTTAGCATTTATCCATAATCATAAATGTTGCAGCAACCAAGATCACAAGAAGAAGCACCATGCACAAGAACACAAGAAGTATCCTAGGAAACCCTTCTCAACAAGGGAAGAAAACCCAGCCAAATCCTTTGCTATATTCCTCAAAAGAAAAACCTTCACCACCAAGATAAACCCTAGCACACAAGAGGGTGCTCAAACCCTAGAAGACTAGCGCCCAAGAGAGGTGCACACTTTTCCCAAGAAAGTGTACCTGCTGAAATTTCCAAACTCACATGAAAGATATGTTTCCTCAATGGGGAATTTACCTTTACATATACTAACCTGAACCTGTCAACAAAAGTGTCTATTGGCACAACAGGGTCAACCTCACTAGCTTATAATATAATTAATATTAACCAGATTAATTATCTTTTACATTAATTACCAGTCACATTAAGGTGGGGCTGACCTATACCCTTCACATTACTATTAGGGTTACAGGCAGGTCTGACTCTTGGACAATATAGAAAATGACTTGATACACCCACTAGTGCTCATCCACTAGGGGCACATCCATAGGGATGTCCATATCTCTGGTTCACTGCATTACACAGAAGAACCAGATCTTCACACGTTCACCTGTGCTCGTCCACAGGCATGTCCACTCTACAAATCTTCTTTCCCATTGCCTCACACAGGGGAATCATCTGGAGTTTCTCGTCAACTCTGTTGCTCAGAGTAGGTTAATACATCATCTTCATTTCTGTTCACATGACGATGCACCCAACACTTTGGGATTTCACGCGTTCACCTTGTGCTCAGCCACAGACACATCTAACTCAATAGATCGCCTTTCCCACTGGATAATCATCTGGAGTTCTTCTCAACTCTCTAAATGGAGGAGGTCATCTCTACATTCCATCTCTGTCTCAGGTAGGAACCACGTACCCTTCTTAGGGGATTTCTCTCAGGTTTGTAAGCTGGAGAATATCTCACATGGCTGCAATGATCCACATCTCACATGTTTGTAAGCTGGAGAATGTCTCACATAGTTGCAATCATCAACACTCCCTCTCATATAGGGAGGCATTCTTCATCATGCCAAGTCTCATACGGATGTACTCTGAATTTTGTCTTGGCTGGAGTCATCAATAATCCCTCTCAACTAGGAAGGCATTCTTTACCAAATTAGTTTGGTGAAGATGTCTGCAATCTGCTCATGTGTATGAAGGTACTGTATGTGTACGATTTATCTTTACATCATATCTCTGATATAATAATATTAATCTCATCGTGTTTCGATCCATCAGGAAACATTGGGTTCTCAAGGAGCTTTATAAACAGCGCTTGGTTATCATCGTAGGATCCATCTCATGATCAAGTAAGTCTGTCAAAAGCTTGTGAAGCCATACTGCTTTGCACACTCAATGGTACATACTCTACTTCTATGGTATTCGGGGCCACAAAGATTTTTGTTTCCTGCTGCATTAGGAAACCATGGAAAACTTCATGGTAGATTATCAACCGGATGTGCTCTTCTGGTCCACTGTACTTTCTACTCAATTTGAATTAGCATATCCTGCAAACTCAAGTTCACTCTGGAGGCATATCTCAAGCCATATCCAATTGTGCCTCATGTTTTGTTATTGTCTAGTGAGTCTGTCTCGGTTGACTCATGAAATGACTAAGCACATTCACTGCATGGCATGAATCAAGTCTGGTGTCAACCAGATACATCAGTGATCCAATGTGGATCAGTGTCGTCTGAATCATCATCAATCTTCTCCTTTTTAAATTATCACGGTGGATTTTGTATTCTGTCATACTTGAACTTCTTTAGTATCTTTACTGTATATTTTCCTTGACTCATGAAGATCTCATCGGTCCTCTGTCATACTTATTGTCCCAAGAAGTAGTGCATCATACTTAGATTATTCATCTCGAATTCAGAAGTCAAGGATTACTTGTATCCAGCAACAAGACTTCTTGAATAAGTCATCAAAATCAGGCCTTCGTCATCAACACTGTAATGATATAGGTTTGGATCAGCAATACTTCTAGCTGTACTCCAAACTCATCAAGAATTTATCTATCTGATATAGTTTCCAGCTCATGGATGGTAGTACGGATGGAAGTGTAAAGGGTTTACTAGATCAAGTGTCTCATCATAGACAACTCCCTATGTTTGTGAGAAACCTCTGGCTATAGATCTCGTTTTGTATTTCTAGACACTTCCATCAGCTGCATGTTTGATCTTATAGATCCACTTGAAGGTTACCATAGACTTCCCTTCTGATCCCTGAACAATATCTTATGCATCATTCTTTAAGATATACTGGTATTCTTCTATTATGGCATCTTTTCATACATGTTCTCTTGTTGCTTCTCTAAGACAAGGAGGCTCAGCATCAATAAGGTAGCTCATGACTGATAGCTTGAAACTCTCTTTTACTTTCTCGGGATGTGCCTTGAGAGGCTTGTAAGTTTCTCTTCCTCTTGCAGAGTGAGTCTAGGTAGACCTTGTTAGCACTCTGTAAATTTTGTTCGACTGATAGACAAACGACAATGGTAACTGTTTCAACCTACTTTAGAGTTGAAGCACTAGCCTGCTCAACTCAGAGAGGGTTCTCTCGTGTCACTTGATATTTGTTTGGAGATCGATGGCTAGATTTGGTTTGTTTTGGGGGTTTTTTAATAAAGTTGTTGGCAAGGAAGGGGAGGAACACTCAGGGCTATGGAGTCAAAATTCTGAATGTGAATGAAAACAATGATTAGCTGATAGAACTCTCCAAGGATAAAGGCTAAATGAGGCGATGTATCTGAGTTATATTTGAATTTAAGTAGAGTGTAGGAAGATAGAGAAAACAAATAACTGCATCAGAGCATTACTAAAATGAATTCTGAATTCGTTAAGAAGAAAATTAGATAGTTTAAATTGCTTAAGCCAAGAGCATCATAAGATGAATTCTGGGCCTTTAACTCTCCAATTTAAACAAAACAAAATGTAAATGGAATAAAAGAACACAGGAAATGCATACAATGAAAGGAGACCGCTCATATCACCACCATTAGAATCTTTTCATAGAGACTTCAAAAGCTTTTGCATATATATTCAATTCAGCTTCAGAAAGTTACAATAGAGTTCGAAACAACCAAAAATGTGCTCTTGCACTTCTGCCAACATTAATTCATTCAAATGTCCCAGTATTTATACAATTCAATTACAATGGTTGAAACTGAAACATTTCAGCTTCTAAAACTGATTATAATAATTTCAACTGACAGTCTCAGTATATGAACCGATTTACAATGATGAAACAAAAAGATGCTTCAAAATTAGGGACGGATTTCTTTGACTGCTCAGATTCCTTTGCAACATCTGTCTTTCCCTGATCTTTTATCGAACTTGTTGGTTTGATGACACCTGGAGGTTACTTACTGGTTCTGGGAAAACTGCATTTCGTTTTGCCCAACCGCACGATTTCCTTCCACTGTGAGTCAGAAGGAATCTCGTAATCCATCATCTCCTTTATCAAAATCTCCAGGTCAATGCATGTATCGTAGGACATAGTCAGTAGCCCAATCTTCATTGTTTTAAGCTGATTCAAAATCTCAAAGTCCGCAGCCAAATACTCTACCAAACTTGGGCCTTTCAGACTCTCCTCCATAGCTTCAAATTTGGAATGATCCATTCTACACTGAATGAGGAGAGAATTGTAGTCTTTTTGATTGTATAATTTACCTTTGCCATCCCAAAATGGTGGGAGGCCCTTGATAAACAATTGTTCAAATGTATCCCTAAACTCATCTAAACTGTGCTCCATTTGCATAGATTTGTTTTGAACCGATTTTAGCAAGTTGTGCTTGGCGATGATCCTCCTGACCCATATGATCAACGTCGTTATGTCCTTTACCCCAATAGTCTGAAGATCAACAGTGGGCACAGAATTCGGCAAATCAATGCCCATTCCAAGGGTTTTTTGGCTAATGTTTCATTAACAACGGTACACCTGCTTCGGGCCGTGGTAGCCACGTTGTCTTTGTCATCTATAAAATTCAGATAAAACCTTGACTTAACAGCCTCTACAGAAATAGCATCCCAGATCACATGTTTAACTCCTTGTAACAATGTTTTTCCCTTTAACCTCGTTTTCATCTTATTTACTCTCTCTTGCAAATCTTGATTCTCTCTTTGGAGTTGAGCCATCTTTTCATCTTTTAATTTCATCTCTTGTTTCATCTTTTCTAAGACCTCCTTAAGGCTTTTGATTTCCCCTGTCTGTAAACTTACTTGGGACATAGCTTGAACCAATCCATCAGTGTTGGATCCAGCTTCTGTATTAGAGGGTAAAATATCAGCCATATCTGATGTTACTACCTGTGCTTGTGACCAATTCTCTTTCTCTTTTTCTAGTTGCAACACTTTAGCTTTGTAATTCAGTGCTTCCTGTCTGAATGTCTCTTTTTCTCGCTCTAGAGCAGCTAGCTATGTTGTCTATGGATGTTCAGTGGAGGACATCTTCAGCTTCTTCTTTAGGCTTTGGATCATCTTCTTGTTTTCATCTAAAGAATCATTTACCCCTTAAGGGCCTTCAGATTCCAACCTTTTGACCTGTGTCTATCGGGCTTTGCTGGATGCTTTTTCCTATTTCAATTGTCCATCTAATTTGAGTGCATGTGTTGTCAATCTTGAAATTTTCAGACTCAAACTTAGGTAGTCTGAATATAGCATGTCATTGGCATTCCTTTGAAACTTTACTTTGTCTGGGGCACCAATATTTTCATAATGCATCTTGATTTCAGACACTTTATCATCATCTGCTATTGCTATATTAAACGTCTTTATTTCCACATCCCTGACTGAGAACATGGAATATTTATGATGGGAGATCTTCTCTGCTTCGGGCAACAAGTATCTTATTTCACTATTGGCCATACTTCCTTTCACAACATATTGGATCATTAAGTCCTCTTTGGATTGATAGACTGCCCCAGGTGTCTTGCTAAATATATGTTTCTTGTTGCTGAAAACCCTTGAGCTGCTTTCACTTTATGGCATGCTTCATGCACCAGCTTCTTCGTTCTTGGTTGCACCTTCCACCATATCCATGCTCGTTCTCTCTTTAGGTTCTTCTTCTTCTATGTTTACTATCTGCGAAGATGGTGTGACTTTCATTTTCTTGAGAATATTTTGCTGAATACTGGCACCTAGTGCCTCTGAACTGATCCTCTTGTTATAAACACTCATCTTTGGAGCTTTGACAACCAGCCTTGGAGAAGTTTTATGTGTTTGGATCTGCTAAGGGGAAGATTCTATTTGTTCTGTCTGATCATGCTACAAAGTGACCTCCATATTTGCACAGGTTTCCAGATTAGCCAATTTATCAAATCCTTCAACATGCTCATGCTCGTAGGAGCCTTGTCTGCTCATCAGTCGTATCTTTGATATGATCTGATGCAGGTCATAGTTCCTCCCTTGTAACTGTGTAAACCTGAATTCATTGAGTTTGGCTTGGATCTGAGGTAAACAGGACATGTTCTTTACCACAAAGGGTCCTATCATAAAAGGAAAGTTAGATGCCTTGTGTGTTTTCAGAAAATGCTCTATCTCTGAAATGATCCTTTGTCCAATGAACTCTAAATAAAAGACTCTGGGAGTCAAAAAGAATGGTAAAAGGTAAGGTCCTTCTTGATAACCATATACCCAAATCACAGTAGATTGTATGACCATCATCCAATCTCCCACCCTGCTCTCTGGATTTGGTTGCAAGGAACTTTTCATTTCTTCTAAAACCGTTGGTAGGTCTATGCCGAAGATGAGACTGTACACCCTGGACATGATCTTATTGATGAAAATAAGCATGGTGATCCTTTTACATTTAGTCGAGATGAATGCAGTTTCAGGGAATTCGGTCTTGTTCAATTCTAGGAACATTCTTAGCAAGTGCATGTAGTATCTGAAGTGTCTCAATGAATTGAAATTTACCAGTTGTTGATGCATATTATCAGTGATGAACTTGTCAAAACTGATACAGACCGACTGACTGGACTCTGATATAAAAAAGGTCAACAGGAAACCCAACATGACTTCTACTATAAACTTGTCGTTATCTAACCCTAAAATTTGACTAAGAAGGGAACAAGCCCACTGGACCTCAATAATCATAATGTTTACATTGATAAGTAATGACAGACTTTCGGAATGGTGTTCAGGTTTGACAATGGTTTGCAAAAACATGGTTTTTACTTCTGAGGGACATTCTCTGTAGACTGTGATCATTTTATCTTCCTCGAAGGGATCTGACATTGTGGGGGAAGAGTCTAGTATACTGAGGGTGTGTCGAACTAACGGACTATCTATTTCCAATAAAACCTCTGACCCTAACTTATTCAAAATGACCTTTTTCTTTCTGTGAATACAGCTCTGCACATCATCTTATGAACTCAGGGAAAGGGAAAACTACTTCTACGACGTAAGGGGTAATGGAGGCTTGGGTCGCTTCGAGGAAGGGTATCCGCTTTCCAACATTGTCTAGCAAATTCGATCCGGACACAGAAATGGGTGAGACTGTTATTTCTGTATCAAAAACATCGGAGTCCCTGTCAATTAGGGCTTCTTCTCTGGAGTCGAGGTCTTTCTCAGTTACAGATAAAATGACAGGGTTGGCGGCCATGATGAAAAATACCTGTTAAGCGGCAAAGAAAGCACGAATCTGATCCAATTTTGAGCTTGAGTTTTGAATGGATGGTTTGCACCAATTTTCGAACGTTTGAATGCTTCAAAATATTGTAGAGTGATGACCCAGGGCCCTCCTTTTATATGCGTTTTTCGATATCAGGGATTGGAAAAAATGGTTTTGAGTAGACCGCTTTTCGCCCCGATGTGCCTCTAATGGCGCCACGCATCCAAGAAATAAAACCATGGTATTTTACCCGGACCTCCTTCGAAAAATTATCCTTCGCGATACTTCAATGCCCGATATGAGTCTCAATCGTCGATCTAGGCCGCTCCAAGATCTATGGTCCACCAAGTCCCAACAACTTTCGATATCAGGGGTTGGAAAGAACGGTTTTGGGTAGACCGCTTTTCACCCCAATGTGCCTCTGAGGGCGCCGCGCATCCATGGAATGGAACCATGGTATTTTCCTCGACCCGCCCTCGAACAATTAACTCTTGCGCTATTTCATTGCCTGATATGATTGCCGATTGTTGATCTGTGGCGTTTGAGATCTATGGTTGGTCGGGTCCCATCACCCCCACGTTTCCACTATATTTGTCCATATGTCGCCATATGTGACCTTATCCTCCAAACTAACGTGCTTCCATAGTGATGTAGCTCTTCGCTAAATTTTCGAGACTTGGATCCTATCTGAAAATTGTTATGGTGATAACAGGCCTTTTATGCCCTACTGCAATATCTCTGAACATATCAACTGGAGCCACTGGATTAACTTAAATAATGATTGTCTCCCTATGAGTTGATGAAAGTGGAGAAGGTATTATCTTACTCTCAAACTCCATTTGAGGTTCTTTAGGTTTGTTGAATGGGTATCTCCTTTTAAGGACAACGTCTCTACTTGTTCTCGCATAATAATCAATTAAATATGGTTTGGACTCTCGTACCATGGATAATGGTCCAAGTCTTTGAAGGCTCCCATACTAGAGATTTATTCAACAATACAATCAACTATAAAATTTGAAATCAATTGATTTACTTGGTTTGTAGTCATGCTTTAGTTTTAGAGGAAGTACTTATCTTCTATCTTCTCTTCATTCTTTTGAGGTGGGTTTGGATCAATGTCAACGATAGAAGCATATCGTCTTCCCTTCTTCCTGGTTGGACAGTTTCTTGAATAGTGTCCATAATTGTCACATCTGAAGCACTGAATTTCTGAAACATCTCTTCTTTGATAACCTGGATTTGATGTAGACTTTTCACCTTTAAATGTTTGCCTAAAATTTCTTTAGAATTTTCCTCCTTTCTTTGTATGAAGTGCAAGAGCATGATTTTATTCTGAGGAATCTTCCACTCCTCTATTTCTAAGTCTAATTTCTTCTTGATTACAATATGTCCATAGACGATCAAAGGTTGGTAGAGCTTCTCTTCCACTGATACTCTGAAGGAAAGGCTCCCACGATTATGGAAGGTTCTGGAGAGTGGTTAAGACAAGTTCTCTATCAGACATGATTGCTCCGATGGTCTCTAGTTGTTCTTTAATCTCTGATAACTTCATAAAGAAGATGGCAACTGTGTCACCCTTCGTAAGATATCTGAGGGTGTTGTCACTTTCAAACATTCATTTTAAAGCTTCATACATATCATAGGTTGTCTTCAGGTTGGCAATACGAGGTAAGAGGTGATCTCTTACTGAGTAGATGATTAATTTTCTTGCTTTGATATCTTCTTCATTTCTTATCTTCTTCTCTATATCTATAGTTGTGGATTTTAGGGTTTTAGTTACCGCATCCAAGAGTTCATCTTCTTCAAGGGTGGCTTGAAGCCTTGATTTTCAGAAGCTGAAGTTGCTCGCTCCATCAAGCCTATCTTTTACTAAGGCTCTGTTCTTCATTTGATTGGTTTCTTCAAACTCTCGCCCACTGGATTTTGAAAACCTAATGATTAGGTTGAATTAGTAACCTTGGATTATGTTGGACTTATGACTGCCAACAATCAACTTGATAGTGTCACAAAGATGCTTGTTGATTCAGGAGAACCGTTTCTTCAGAAATCTGGAATTAGTATTCTACAGGAAATTTCGACACCCTAGAAACCCTAGGGCCAAAAATCAAAATTTCTCAGAATTTCACTTTGAGGGCTTCTGGAGATGCGTTGGAGGAGGTCGTACTCTTATATTCGAAAAGTAGCCCCAACTTCCAAGTATTAAGGGTTGGATCACCACTGGAAGGAGGGTCGTACCGAATTTTCTGGAAACCCTAGAAGTCTCGTACGGTTCTGCAAAAAGGTAAGGTGAGACTTGGTGGATGCTTGTGCAATGGGTTCTTTCAAGACCTATGCTCTGATACCATGTTGATTTTTCAATAGTTAAGGTTAAGCATGAAGTTCATTCCATTTTTAGCATTTAACCATAATCATAAATGTTGCAGCAACCAAGATCACAAGAAGAAGCACTATGCACAAGAACACAAGAAGTATCCTAGGAAACCCTTCTCAACAAGGGAAGAAAACCCAGTCAAATCATTTGTTATATTCCTCAAGAGAAATACCTTCACCACCAAGATAAACCCTAGCACACTAGAGGGTGCTCAAACCCTAGACGACTAGCGCCCAAGAGAGGTGCGCACTTTTCCGAAGAAAGTGTACTTGCTGAAATTTCCAAACTCACATGAAAGATATGTTTCCTCAATGGGGAATTTACCTTTACTTATACTAACCTGAACATGTCAATAGAAGTGTCTATTAGGACAACAGGGCCGACATCACTAGCTTATAATATAATTAATATTAACCAAATTAATTATATTTTACATTAATTACCAGTCACATTAAGGTGGGGTCGACCTGTACCCTTCACATTACTATTAGGGTTACAGGCAGGTCTGACTCTTGGACAATATAGCAAAGGACCTAATACACCCACTAGTGCTCATCCACTAGGGGCACATTCATAGGGATGTCCATATCTCTGGTTCACTGGATTACACAGAAGAACCAGATCTTCACACATTCACATGTGCTCGTCCAAATGCACGTCCACTCAACAGATCTTCTTTCCCACTGCCTCACACATGAGAATCATCTAGAGTTTCTCGTCAACTCTACTGCTCAGAGGAGGCTAATACATCATCTTCATTTATGTTCACATGACGATGCACCCATCACTTTGGGATTTCACACGTTCACCTTTTGCTCATCCACAAGCACGTCTAACTCAACAGATCGCCTTTCCCACTAGATAATCATTTGGAGTTCTTCTCAACTCACTGAATGGAGGAGGTATCTCTACATTCCAGCTCTGTCTCAGGTAGGAACCACGTACCCTTCTTAGGGGCTTTATCACAGGTTTGTAAGCTGGAGAATATCTCACATGGCTGCAATGATCCACATCTCACAGGTTTGTAAGCTGGAGAATGTCTCACATAGCTGCAATCATCAACACGATCTTCCAAGTCTTGTTGTCATAAGTGAAGCTTCTCAAATTTGGGACCTCACTTGGTTGAAATGGAGCCCAAAGCCCCAGTCCTAGATTCTTGAATGGAGTCTCTTTGTTGGTGTTCGATGTTGACACTTCTGGGATATCAGTGTCCATTGGTTGACTGCCATCGTTTCTCGTCTCAACATCGTTCTTTCCTCTCTCTTCATCAGCCAATTTATCCGCCGCTTCGTTGGCTTCCTTTTCTTCCTTTTCTCTTGCTACTAATGCTTCCTTTTCTGCTGCCTCTTTCTGTTCGATCTCCTTTTGTGCTCTTGCTTTTGCTTATGCTTCAACCTTGGCTTTCTCTGCTTCAAGCTTTTGCTTTTTCTTAACAGCATCATTCTTTTTCTTGTGAACCTTTTCTTTGCCCCTTCTTTTCTTATCGGTTGGTGTTTCTTCTTCTATTTCTACGGATCCTGAGTGTACAAAGGCAGAGGTGGGGAATGATCTTCCTGATGCTCCTTCTGCTACCTTTTTTCATGATTCTTCTTTTTCTCTTTCTTCGTCTGCAATCCTCCCTATAGGCTAACCTCGTCTCTGTAATATAACGTCATCATAAGTTCGAGCATTTCAATACACTTCTTCTTCATCCCAAATCTTTGTCGTGTACTCCCAAGGCAAGCCTACTTTATTGAAATTGTCTTTTACGACTCCTTTAGGGTCGTGTCTTCTAAATATTTCCTCTCCAAAATTATATGAGAACAAGATATCTACTTCATCGGGTCCTTTCTTGGTGTTGTTAAATGAGTAGAGCCCAACATACAGTAGAATTGGTGGCCACATTGATTTCTTCCCTCGGTAGAGCACTCCTCCTATTCCATATATTATTGTTTGATATGCTACTTCTTGGAGTACTAGTTTATCTGGTACAAACCAGGGAAGAAGATGGGGGGGTTAGTGGAACCGTACACTCTGTTATAGCTACCATGCTCCATAAGGTACCAATTCCCAATCCTCTTTATGACCGCAATAACTTTGTCATTCATACATGGCGTTGTCTTGCAAAATATAAATTCATACAAAGGGGCCAAAAAATGTTCACAGATCTTCTGATATTTTGTTATGTATTTGTACTCCTAGAGCACTTTGTAGTAAACAAGAATGGGCTCGTCTAAGGGTTTGATCCAAGAGGATTCAGGAACGCTCACATAGGTCCAAGAGGATCTGGAATGCTCACAGGGATCCAGAAAGGATCAAAATTGCTCAAAATTTGATCGTCTCAAAAGTTCTAGAAAATAGCATCAATGTGAAGAGCTCGTCGTCATATTTCCAACGGTGAAAACGACACGTCAAACAGATCTTGTATGAAAAAGTTATGGGTATTCAAAGTTCAAGTCAACCCTGAAGAGACATGTGGCAGGGTCTGAAAGGGATACGTGGCAGGCTCACAGATTGACAAGTGGCAGCGCCAAATATTGACAAGTGGCACCATATAGGTGTCATGGCATGTGATTGTTGGCAGGTAATGTGGCAGATTGTACCTCTAGGTGGCCCAGTTACATGATGTCAAGTGGCACGTATGGTCCAATCACAATTAAACACGTGACACATAAGTAGACCAACCAGGTCCTGACATGTGGCAATCCTTCATTGGCTTATATTGGATTTGTTATTATTTTGGTATATTGAATGGTTATTATATATATATCATATATATTTAACATATATAATCATTTATATAACCATCCAACAAGAATTCACGTGGCAATTCACTTTTTATAATATAATACATATATTATAACAACCATTTAAAAGTATGCGTGGAGTTTTAAGTATATACTATATATAGTATATGTAACAAAATTACTTGAGGTCAATGGGAATGGAACCCACGACCCCAAGCATACAACCACTTAACTTACTCTCCACCAACCAATAAGCTATGAATATGGTTTGTTAAAACAAACCGTAACTAAAATATTTATTATGATACCAATGTTCCATATTTAGTGGGATTCCTCATAAAATTAGTAATAAGTTACCACTAATTTTGGGATTTTGTTAAGAGGGGTGGTCTATTTAATGGCACACACCCCAACAAATTGTACACAATATTTTGGTGTTTTACACAATTTTCTTTTGTGTTTTTAAACACAACATTCTGATGTACTAAAGCTCTACTCATTTTCCTTTTGAAGTCAAGTTTGTAGTCTTTTGAGAGTTCTAGGGTATTTATAGTCATCGGAATAAGTTTTCCAAGACAGAGTCGATGGTGACAATCTTATCACTCATTTGTAAGCCAGAATTCTACAAATTTGGGATTTGAAAGTTGTAAGAGAGCCTTTGGGCATTTTGTAAAGAAATATATAGTGTTTATAGTCATTGGATTCGATTTTCCGAGACGGTGTCGAATTTGACATTTGTAATTGAGTTTGAGTAACATGCAAGAAGTTCATTGTGAAACACAATTATTTTTTTCATGTGATTCTATATATGCTCATGTATGAATGATTATGCAAGTTATGTTCATCAGTTAAAGTGTTTGGTTAAGTAAGATAAGACACTTCCATGTTATAAGCCGTGTCAATAAAAGAATCTTGGAATAAGAAAGTGATGTCATACTTAATACTATTTGAGGATCAAGTGATATTAGAGACACTCGGTTCAGATCCAGTGGTGTATGATTTCTAATCCATTTTCGGATCAAGTGGTATCAAAGCAGGTTTGATAGGTGAATGCTTACAAGGGATAAACACAAGTGTGGTGAAGGCAAACTTGATAATTATAATCCGGAGATTGGTTCAAGGAGCTTCACTCGAAGAGAAGAGATGGCTTCACCAAGGAAAATAGGTCATTTTGAATCTAAAGATGATTTATTCAATGTCTTTAATCAAATGAAGGCAATGGTAGAAGAGCTTTACAGTGAGAGAGGATTGAGAAAAGGAGAAAGATATGGACAAGTTAAGAAAGAAAATGATCTTCCTCCTTCTCCACCTCCTTGAAGACCTCCTTCGCCTCCTTCCACAGCTCCATCTCCTTCCACTTCTCTTCCCTCATCTCCGCGTAAGAAAATTTCTTCAAGAAAGCCATTGTTAAAGTTGGATGTCAAGTTTAACTTGCCTATGTATAATGGCGAGCCTAATGCAGAGAAGCTAGACAATTCGATTCGACAAATGGAAGTTCATTGTAGTGTTTAGCAGATTGATGAAGATGAGATAAAGATTCAATTGGCCTCTCTTCGCCTTGAAGGCACAGTGTTGATTTGGTAGGAAGGTAAACTTCATGAAGGTATCCAAAAGAGCGATAAGATTCTCTCTTCTTGGTCAAAATTCAAAGCTGCATTAAGGAAACAATTTTATCCTTTGGCATATTGACAAAAATAAATAATGGAATGGAAATATTTGAGGCAAGGAAAAGGACAGAGTGTGCAGGATTTTACTGAGGAGTTTAGGAAGAAAGCATTGGCTTTAAATATTTCATTACATTCTACAGAAACCCTTCTGAAATACATTGGTGTTTTGCATAGTTACATTTGTCATACTCTTCTTTTGTTAAATCCCACTAATTTTGATGAAGTATGCGTTCAAGTTGTACATATTGAATCCAAGGGGAAGGATACTAAAGATGGTTCCTTCAAGAAGTTTGCTTAGCAAAAGGGAAGTAAGAACAGGGGAAAAGAGAAACATGTAACTACAGTAAATAAGGAAGAAGTAAATCTAACATGTACTCATTGCAAGAAAAGCGAACATGATGAAGATCATTGTTGGAAGTTGCATCCTGAATTAAGGCCTAAAAAGTATGGAGGAAAAAAAAAGCAAAAAGTTGGTGTCACAGTCCAACAAGATTTGGAATCTGAATCAGGTGATGAGACACAAATCACAGTTGTAGGTGTTGTGAATGCAAGCAAGAATGTGTCTATGATATATGCAAAAGCAAGTGAAGGATATGATAATGAAATAGTCAAATTATCTCCTAGTCATGAAGTGTTTCAAAATTCTCCAAAGTTGCCACATGAAGGTCCATTACATGCAGGGGATAGGGATTTTGTCAGGAAGCGCAGGAATATTGTTAATTCATTGTCAGTAGCATATATATGTTCGCTACTACTGTTGATATGTTGTGCATGGCCAATAGTGGAAAATATCAATGCAAATAGATGTGGAAATCCGAGAATGATGTATTATGTTAGCAGCATTATTTCACCCTTCATCCTTGTTATTCAACTTATTGTAATGAGCCAAGTGGTCCAGACATGGGGAAGAGACACAGGTTAATTGGGGAGGCATCTCTCTCATTTAATATAAACCTTTTGGAGTTCCAAAAGCCTCCCAATAAGAAGGAATGATCCAGGAGGATCTAGGAATGCTCACAGAGGTCCAGGAGGATCCAGAATGCTCACAAGGATCCAGAGAGAGTCAAAATTGCTCAAAATTTGATAGTCTCAAAAGTTCTAGAAAATAGAATCAATGCGAAGAGCTCGTCATCATATTTCCAACGGTGAAAACGACGTGTCAAACAAAGCTCATATGCAAAAGTTATGGGCAGTCAAAGTTCAAGTCAACCCTAAAGAGACATGTAGCAGAATCTAAGAGAGACACGTGCCATGTTCACAAGTTGACAAATGGCAGCTCCATATATTGACAAGTGGCACCATATAGGTGACATGGCATGTGATTGTTGGTAGCTAATGTGGCATATCGTACCTCCAGATGACCCAATTACATGATGACAAGTGGCAGATATGGTCCAATCACAATTAAACATGTGACACATAAGTAGACCAATCGGGTCTTGACATGTGGCGATCCTTCATTGGCTTATATTGAATTGGTTATTATTTTGGTGTGTGTATATATTTATTTATTTATTTATTTATATTTAACATATATAACCAATTATATAACCATCCAACAAGAATTCACGTGGCAATTATATTATAACAACCATTTAAAAGTATGTGTGGAGTTTTAAGTATATACTATATATAGTATATGTAACAAGATTATTTGAGGTCGATGGGAATGGAACCCTCAATCCCAACCATACAACCACTTAACTTACTCTCCACCAACCAATACGCCATGAATATGGTTTGTTAAAACAAATCATAACTAAAATATTTATTATGATGCCAATATTCCATATTTAGTGGGATTTCTCCTAAAATTAGTAATAAGTTACCATTCATTTTGGGATTTTGTTAAGGGGGGTGGCCTATTTAATGGCACACACCCCAACACATTGTACACACAACTTTTTTGTGTTTTACACAATATTTTGGTGTTTTACACAATTTTCTTTTGTGTTTTTGAACACAACATTCTTATGTACTAAAGCTCTGCTCATTTTCCTTTTGAAGTCAAGTTTGTAGTCTTTTGAGAGTTATAGGGTATTTCTAGTAATCTGAATCGGTTTTCCGAGACGGAGTCGATGGTGACAATCTTATCACTCATTTGTAAGCCAGAATTCTACAAATTTGTGATTTGTGAGCTGTAAGAGTCTTTAGGAATTTTATAAAAAAATATATAGTGTTTATAGTCATTGGATTCAGTTTTCCGAGACGGTGACGAATTTGACATTTGTAATTGAGTTTGAGTATAATTAAAGAAGGTCATTGTGAAACACAATTATTGCTTTCATGTGATTCTGTATATGCTCATGTATGAATGATTATGCAAGTTATGTTCATTAGTTAAAGTGTTTGGTTAAGTAAGATAAGACACTTCCATGTTATAAGCATTGTCAATAAAAGAATCCTGGAATAATAAAGTGGTGTCATACTTAATACTATTTGAGGATCAAGTGATATTAGAGACACTCGGTTTAGATCAAGTGGTGTATGATTTCGAATCCATTTTTGGACCAGGGTTGCCATTTCCATCCCATGTTCGGGTACTAGTGGGTGATGCACATGATATCCAAGAGATGGGAAGACATCTGGAAACTTGGGAAAGTTCCCAGTTGAGCTTCTACCACTGCAGTTATGGCAACCCTCAGGTTGGATGACAGGATGTCGTCAAAATTGAATGACAATCCTTCATCTGCGCAGTAATAGCTTAGCAGCATGTAAGACAAGGGGAACTGAAAAGCATCTGGTTCCCCATATAACCTGCACAGCATGGCCACCATATATTGATGAGGCTTCCTTAAAGCGCTTGTGGGGTACCCTCCCTTGGGTCTATGCTTGAACTTCTTGTTTGCCTTGTACCATATGGGGAACAGGTCTTTGGGTGTGTATTCAAACTCATCGAGGAGTTTGTTGTCCAAATTTTTAATCCCCTTCTCAAAGTGATAACATCTTGCTAGGTATTCTAGTCGAAATGATGTTATGAGTTCTTTCCTAGCATTACAGACGTATCTGTCTTTCAAATCTATATTTTTTAGGATCCAGGTGATGGCATCTGCATAAGGGAATACAACAACGCCGGCTGCTACCATGAATATTCCAGATTTTCTGATGTTCTTGAAGATTTTTAATTCATCTTGATCCTTGGCGTCGAAGGACAAGTTTTGTTTTTTGAACATCTGGTATACATTTCCTCGTCTAAGTGTTTCTCCTTCCTTTTCTATAAGTCCAGAGGTGTCATCGTACATAGCTCCAACCACTTCTGGTTTATCTTCATCTTGTCGACCATTGGCAGAGGCTTTGGTGTTTGGCGCCTTACTTGTTTCCCTTTTCTTAGGAGACATCCCTGAACCTGTCAAGAAAACATAGGATCAATATGAATGCAACATCATAAAAGGTTTCAAAGCTTATCTAGTCTACTCAAGTACCGGAGGATTTAATCGAGTTGATGGTAGGTGGAAGGTCGTCATATGAAGACGATAAAATAATAGCAGGCATGATGGAATGTCTTGTGAAAATCAGAGGGGGAGTGACTACAAAGGATGCTTTAAATTCAAAATCAGGCAAGTTAATATCATCTTCTCTGATGAAAATCGGAGAAGTTGATGACAAGTGTTTCGATAACTATCGGGGGAGTTCATGTTAAGAGCTCTGAAAACCATCAACAGAGTTGTTGAGAAGTTTGTCGAGCTAAGGATTAAGTTACTAAATCAAATCAGCAAAGTTGAGATTAAATCCTCCGATGTAAATCGGAGGAGATTTTAACAAGTGCTCTGATATCAATCGATCGAGTTGGTATGAATAGCTCTGATATCCATCGACCAAGTTGACTTGAAAGGTTCCGATGTACATTGCCATGGTTAACTTGAAAGTCTCGGATATGTCATCAATGAAGTTTTGGGGAACTCCTTCGATCACATCGAAGGAGTTAATATGAACTCCTCTGATATGATCAGAGGAGTTGACGAGACAAGTCCCGACGACTTAGGTAAATTTGGGTAAGTTGCATCTAACTCCTCTGCGGTTAGTCGGGGAATTTTACACTAACTATGTTGACAGTCATCGATAGTGTTAAGACAAGGATTTGCATGGTGCTTGACACTAAGTTCCGTTGTATGATTTAAACCAGGCCCAGAAACAAAACTTGAATCGAAGGGCTTGAGTTTTCAAATGGCATGTCGGGTAACGTCGAGCTCACTGTTGTTTCACATCAATGTGCCAGACTCGGGGGGATTTATTTAGGGCTTATAACAAATGAAAGTATTTTTGGTGGTAATAGCATGTCTAGACTGTGGCAAGGTATAAGCGAACGATTTGTCTTGGGGAGGGTTTCGTGATAACTAAAAAACTTGACAGAAGGACAACGTAGGGTTATGGTGGGAGAGAGATGTAAAGAGGATAACCGCAACGGTAGTGGGGAGAGTGAGGGATTCTAGGGAAAAGAAAATAAATAGATAAAAAAGTCGTAACCCTAACTCACCTACATATAGAACCAAGATCAATGGGCATCCATCCTCAACCTTATAGTAAAGGTTAGGATCTGCCTCACTCTTGGTAAATCCCAAGCTCATCAAATATCCATCTATCCTGGCATACCATGCCCTGGGTACTAGCTTTAGTTTGTACAAGGACTTCTTCAATCTACACACATGGGACTCCTTCCCATGGATCACGAAGCCTTGTGGTTGTTCTATGTACACTTCTTCCTCTATTACACCATTCAATAAAGCAGTCTTGACATCCATATGGTGTAATTTCCATCCCATTGCAGAAAAAATCACAATGATTGATCTAATGGAAGTGTATTTTGCTACAGGAGCAAAAGTTTCATCATAGTCTTCTCCCTCTTACCGGGAGAATCTTCTAGCCACAAATCTCGCTTCACGCTTTCGTCTGCAGCATGCTTGATCTTGTAGATCAACTTGGAAGTCACTATTGACTTCCCTTATGGTCTCAGAACCACCTCCCACACATCATTCTTCATGATGGACTCATACTCCTCCATCATGGCATCCTTCCATTCCTGCTTCTCAACAACTTCTTCAATGGTGGAAGGCTCTGAATCAATGATGTTGCTCATCAACGCCACATAGTTGGAAAACATGTGTGGTTTCTGGAACTGAGGAAAAATCTATATCCCAGTCCTTCTAACTAACTTCCTCATCTTGTCACTACAGCAAAGTCTATTGAGACAAGGGAATCCTCCCATGAGATCTCACATCTCCTAGAAGCCTCTGAAGCTTCGATCTAGCCTCCTCAACTCATGGCACCTGTTTGTCAGTCCTGGAAGATGTCTCTCTCTCCTATCTGGATCTGAGAAGGAATAATTTCTGAATGAAATTCTCTAAGCCATTGACTCTCTAAGATCAGACTCACTCTGAATCTGCATGCTCTCTCTGAAGCTTGATTCCCTTTGAGTCAATACGATCTCTGGAGCCACTTGCTTCTGTTGCATCTATTGACTTCTTCTGAAGTTTGATCTCCTATGGACTGTGTCGGGAGATTGTTCCTCCCTATTGGGTCCTAAGGGTTGACTCCCTCTGAAATCTAGCTCCTTTTGAGATGGTACTTGGTGAGGCCGCCTGCCTCACCACTGGTGGAGTCATCTGCTTCTCTTCATAGTATGGCTTATTAATTCCATGTATTTGTATGAGAACACGTTTGTTTACTGCATTGTTTCTAGGTAGGCCCTTCTAGCACTACTGACTCTTCCTGATGATCTGAAGAGTGGTCAAATTAACTGTACGGTCATCTTTGGAGCCTTCTGCTCCTCACAGTCAATCTTCATAAGAGATACTCATCTTTGTCTTCTTCTTCACATCGGTGTGTATGTTCGTGTACACAGTTCTATGTCTCGACTAGATACTGTCTAAATAGTTTCCTCCTGCAACCGCCATCATAGCTCCTTCTCAGAGCTATCACCTATGACCTGCCCGAAACAAGACACGAACAACATTTCCATGGTAACCTCCATGGAATGGTTGGTAATCAAGAACATCTCCTAGAGGAGATCAATTTCATCTTGCAGACAAGTATATCATTAACAATGAACATTTTCTTAATGGTAATCGTACCGACAATATTCAAGTGTACCTAAACATTTGATAGCAATAGAAAATAATAAAGTTGTAAAGATTGTTATCCTAGGTACAATACTTTCTTAAATAACAACAATATAAAATATCAAACCTAATATGCAAACCTGGAGTCTGGTGTTGTTATCCTGCTTGAGTTTCCTTCTATCATTCATATGAAAACACCATTGTCTAAAAGACAAATTCTTCATCCTTTGATGCCTTTGAGTGCTCTTCGACTTCTACTGCATGTGCATGGTGTTTCTTCTTCTCCTTTACTTTCTCATGTTTGTGAGGACATTGTGTGGCATAATGTCCCATCTTCCTGCAATTGAAGCATTGAACCTTTGACACATCCCTCTTATGACGTGGCTTATTAGACCTCCTTGGAATGCCTTCTTCTCTTTCCTTTCTCTTCTTCACTTGTGCTGCAAGTGCTTGGTTTTCCTCATCATCTACCTTTTGTTTCTTGAACATCAATCTAGATTCCTCTTCAGAGAAATCTACCCATAATTTGTCAAACTTGGTTAACTTCCTTCTTGCACAAATTCCTTGGACAAATGGGTCCCAAGAGGGAGGGAAACCATTTAGCGTAGTGGTTACTAGTTCAGGATCTTCTAATGGATCTCTAATGGTGCTAACTAGTCTTTGATCTGTGATATCCTTGTAAAGAAGTTGGCTATCATCTTTGACTCGTTCATAGTCACATTTCTGAGTTGATGTCATAGGGTAAGCTTCTGATTGGTATTCTTGCTTTCATAAAGTCTGGTTAGGGCATCAAACATATGCTTTGCAGTCTTTAGTTCTAATACATTGAGTATCAGGTGATCCTTGATTGAATCTGTCAAGATCCTCTTGGCCTTGACCTCATTTTTCTTGAACTTTTCCTTTGCTTCTTCATCTTCGAGTTCTGGAAGCATATTTTTGACGTGATCCAATAATTCATTTTCTTCTAGAATGAGTTGTATTCTATGCTTCTAGGATTTGAAGTTATCTGCTCCATCCAATCTATCCTCAACTCTCATACTGGTTGACATTTTTGCAGATAGAAACCCTAGCACTGAAAAACTTCGATTTTTTAAACTTCACCAAACTGCACGTTGAGGGTTTCAGGGGGTGTGCTAGGTTAGGGCGCACTGCTCTGTGAAGGAATTATTCCCAACGTCCTTAGGATAGTGCTCAACGAAGTTAAAAAAGTATTGCAGTTGCAAGGTGTCGCTGTAGTGATCTTCCTTCCAGTGGTCAAATTGTTCTGAAGTTAACCAGCTTTGATTCCATATTGGATTTTCCTTATTTACAAAGCATTAGTGTTACTAGTGTTCTTTTACTTTGTTACCATTAACATATATATCATGTACTGAGCAGTAGCAACATAAACAAGAGACAGAAAAGAACACGAGATTTATCCTGGGAAAACCCCAAATGGGGAAAAACCCAGCAACCTTTCTTAGATAGGTTCCATTCACAAATCAATTTCAATCAAATAAACCCTAGCACAAGTGTTAGCTTAACCATAAATACCACCCCAACTACAGCAGCACCACCATACAAAGGTAGCACACCTCCTCAAGGAGTAGCGCACAAGAGAGAGATACCAAAAGACTAAGCAATAATAAATTGTGCAGTTGCAGCTACTGCGTCACCTTCTCCAAACTTGTGCCTTGCTTCTATGTAGCTGGGAGAGTATGAGTGAGTGAACAAATTTTTAGAAAAATAGGTGTGCTCGTTTCACCATAGACAATATAGCAATATTGTCACCCAACCATAGGTTGAAGCCACCCTCGAGCACCTTAACCTTGACAAACAATAATTCTGGAAGCAAACCCTAGGCCTAATAACCAATCAAAGTAGTGTACCACTCTCCAAAGCTAGCATACCAAGTAGAAAGTCCAAACCATAACCAAGAGAGAGTCCAAGCCTAAAACCAAAAATACAAGTTGCAGTAGTTGCAGCTACTCTCCAAATTTGCGCACTTACTAAATTTCTGCAGTTTTCAGTTGTGTGTGTCCAAATGAGCTCTGGAATCCTGTATTTATACTGCTCTTTCTTATGGGCCGACTTCTCTTTCTGGAGGCTAAAAACTCAATATTAATTATTTTCTTTATCTGACTTGTCTTCTAGGGTTATGTCCAATGCTTTAGGGTTTCTTCTTGTTTCCTGGAATATTCTAGTCTTCTCAGTGTTACACGTGGAGGTTTAATACCTCCCGCAGCTACCATAATATCAACACTCCCTCCTATCTAGGGAGGTATTAAGGTGATGGTCTTGAGCACAAACATACCATTCAACCGGTAGCATCATCATAGCCACACGGGCTATCTCATGATCAAATCATGAGCACCATAATCACTATCAGTATCATCTGATAGCATCAACTGCATCATCTCTCGAAGCCATACTCCAACTGAGTAATCAGGGATGATGTTGAATAAGTCACTCACTCCACAGAGTGATACAAGAATATTTCTTCTCATCTGGACATATGTCCTAGAAGAATAATTGTCCTGGAACATTTTCCATAGGAAGAATGGTTGTCCACCAGTAATCAATCCTTCCTAGACCATTCTTCATTTGGAGAATGTCTGTCCACCAGCACACTGACTATCCATCTAGCTGGAAATCATCTCCAACACTAGTGATAGTCTCCATGGCAATCATAACAATTCCATTCAATAGAACACAAATGTGTCTATTCATAGTAGTATACAACTACTATCCAGTGGTACACAACCACACCAAGTAGCACACGGCTACTAACCAGTGACACATAGTCACAACCAGTGGAACACATCCACCATAGTAGCATACAGCTATTGTCCAGAGACATACAGTCTCCACAACAATCATATCATCTGATATCAACCTACAAAAAACAATATCATGATATAAACTGAGTAATCTGGGCCATTATTCCACTCACATATGTGATATCTGGAAGAGCATCTACCCTCATAAAGTAAAACATCAGCCATGGGATATATGGACTATTCTTCTTAAGCATAGAAGAATAACTATCCCTGATTTCTGACCCTGGAACATCACCTAACTAGGCCATTTCTCCGGCACTAATCATAGTGCAACCTGGAGAGAATGAGTCTGCCTAGGGAATGATGTCCCTGATTGCTAAACCTAGACCATTCACCTAACTAGGCCATTCCTCCGGCACTAATCATAGTGCAACCTGGAGAGAATGAGTTTTCCCTAGGGAATGATTGTCTAGACCATTTCCTAATGGAAATGACTATCCTGCACCAATCTCCAAAACGAACCATTCTTCGAAACTGCTCACAACTATGAACTTTGAAAGAATGACTGCCCGATGAGGTGGACCATTCTACTTGGCCACTACTCAAAGTGACTGCCAAGAAGAATGATTGTCCTAGACCATTCCCCCACATTGACCACAAGGGGAATCACTGTCTATGGTACATCAGCAATCTATTGGACCATTTTCATTACGAAAATGATTATCCGATCTGGACCATTTTCCGAACAGGAAAATGCTTGTCCGTTAGAAATCTCAAACCACTTTCCGAACTGGAAAGGAACTGCTCATCCTGAACCATTTTTCGAACTGAAAAATTACTGTCCATAAATCACTAACATATCAGTGCTCCCTCCCAACCTGGGAGTAATCTCTTCCCTTTTCAATTAGGAATTTATCTCCACGAGCCCCAGCTTGTTTCTTAAGTACGCAAACTTTGTTGAATTTTCAATAATCTATGGCTCATGCATTTACTTTAAATTTTTGGTTTAGATTTCACTTGAACCATAACTACTGCAGCAAGCCAAGATCACAAGAAGAATAACCATGCACAAGAACACAAGAAGTGTCTTGGGAAACCCTTCTCAAAAAGGGAAGGAAACCCAGCCAATCCTTTTTCTATATTCTTCAAGAGAAAGACCTCCCAGACCATCATAAAACCTAGCACACAAGAGGGTGTTGTAATTCTCATAATTTCATACCACAACTTCTAAAATCATGAGATGACACAATGTTAAGTGTGTTTCCTCAATGGGGATTCACCTTTATTTATATAAGAGTTATCACATCAAATTATGTGTCTATTGGCACAATAGGGTTGACCTCAATAACTTAAAATATAATTAATAATTACCATATTAATTATCTTTTACTTTATGGTGGGGTCGACCTATACCCTTTACATCACAAATAGGGTTACAGGTAAGTCTGACTCTTGGACAATATAGCAAGGGATCTCATACACCCACTAGTGCTTAGCCACTAGGGGCACATCCATCTATGCTCAGCCACAGGGATGTCCACATCTCTATCTCATTGCGTCTCAGAGGAGAATCACACTCACTACTGCTCAGCCACTAGGATTATGTTCACCTGTGCTCAGCCACAGGCACGTCCAACTCAGTAGATCGCTTTCTCACTGTGTATCAGAGGAGAATCATCTGGAGTATCACATCATCTCAACTCTCTACACAAAGGAGATCAGTACATTGTTTCATCTCCATCTCAGAGAGAACGACACACCCAACTCATGGGCTTCCCCACACAGGGGTACACAACATTCCATCTCCGTCTCATAGAGGAATCACACACCCAGCTCATGGGATTCCCTACACAATGGCACACAACATTCCATCTCTCTCTCAGAGAGGAACCACACACCGAGATCATGGGCTTCATCAATCCACACAGGGGCACAACGTTCCATCTCCGTCTCAGAGAGGAACCACGCAACCATCTCATGGGCACACCCAAATCATGGGCTTCCTCACCCCACACAGGGCCACACAACGTTCCTTCTTCGTCTCAAAGAGGAACCACATGCCAAACTCATGGGCTTTCTCTCAGGCTGAATCACTCAGTCTATGTCCTAGAGAATGTCTCACGCAGTTGTAATCATCAACACTCCCTCTCAGCTAGGGAGGCATTCTCCATCAAGCCAAGTTTTGCACGGAAGTTCTCAAACTTCGTCTTGGCTGTAGTCATCAACACTCCCTCTCAGCTAGCGAGGTGTTCTCCACCAAGCCAGTTTCTCACGGAAGTACTCGAACTTCGTATTGGCAAGCGGTTTGGTGAAGATATCTGCAATCTGCTCATGTGTAGGAAGGTATTGCACATGTATTGTTTTCCTTTGCATCATGTATCTGATATAATGACATTTTATCTCAATGTGTTTCAATCTATCATGAAACACAAGGTTCTCAGAGAGCTTCACACAACTCTGGTTATCACAATGAATAATAGGATCCATCTCATGACCAAATAAGTCTGTCAGAAGCTTGCGAAGCCACACTGCTTTGCGGACTGCCACACTCAATGTTATCTACTATGTTTCTATGGTACTCAAGGCCACAGAGATTTATTTCCTTTTGCACCAGGACCATGGCAGACCCCAAGGTAAAATAACAACCGAACGTGCTCTTCTGGTCCACTGCGCTCCCTGCCCAATCGACATATACCTGCAAACTCAAGTCTACACTGGAGGCATATCTCATGCCATATCCAACTGTGCCTCATAGATATCTCAATACATGTTTCGCTACTATTCAGTGAGTCTGTCTCAGATGACTCATGAATTGACTAAGTACATTCACTGCATAGCATACATCGAGTCTGGTGTTAAACAGATACATCAGTGATCCAATCAGTTGTGAAATCAATCTTGTCTGAATCATCATTCATTTTCTTCAAATCCATCACCATCGGTGTAGGCATGGATTTGCATTCTGTCATACTGAACTTCTTTAATATCCCTACTGTATATTTTCCTTGACTCAGGAAAATCTCATCAATCCTCTGGCATACTTCTTGTCCCAAGAAGTACAGTATCATACCTAGATCCTTCATCTCGAAATTAGAAGTTAAAGTTTGCTTGTATCCAACAACAAGGCTTCCTGAATAAGTCACCAAAATCAGGCTCTCGTCACCAACAATATAATAATATAGGTTTGGATCAGCAACACTCTTGTTGAAACCCAAACTCATCAAGAATCCATCCATCTTCTCGTACCAAGCACGAGGTGTCTTCTTTAGTCCATACATGGATTTCTTAAACCTTTACACATGATATTTCTCGTCGTATATCATGAATCCTTATAGTTTCTCGATGTAAGATTCTTCCTAAATATCACCATTGAGAAAGGCTATCTTTACATCTATCTGATGTAGTTTCCAACTCATGGATGATAGTACGGATGGAAGT